>OVBJ01001349.1:0-29487 GCA_900406535.1 Noccaea bulbosa
AATTTATGAATGGGGGAGAAGACATTTAAACTAGAAAAATGTCCTAAAATGGCCGCCTATTCCCCCCCACAACTAAATCGTTTCTATCGGGATTCACCCAAACTTTTTGACTCCCTCAAATTTCACCCAAACTTTTATTTCCTGTCGATTTCTCTATTTGCGTTTTGTTTAGCAAAATCGAGTTTGCGTTTTGCTAAACAAAACGCANAGAATTGGAGGGGGTCAAAAAGTTTGGGTGGATCCCGATAGAAACGATTTAGTTGGGGGGGGCAATAGGCGGGCAAGAGAAATCTTGGGGGAAAAGGTGAATTGGATATCAAGGAAAGAAGAAACAGATGAACATGGTCTGAGTTTTAGTTCACTAATTGACATTGGGATTTGCATGGATCGATTTTATTGATTCTCCAAAGAAGTATAGTTTCTTGAAATCATCAAACACCATTATCTCACTTCCCAAAAGGCAACAGCACACCAATTGTTTTTTTGAAAATGACCCCTCACAAATATGGAGCAGCAAATATAACTTTAGTTATATAAATAATATGCATTTGGTATTTTATGAATAAACAAAGTATAAAACAAAAGAAAATTACACGAACACTTGCAAATAAATAAAATAAACGAGAGAAAGAGTACAAATGTGGGAAAGGTAGAGCATGAAAAGAGGAATGTTACTTGCTTTGCTTCTGATTTTCTTGATCTCAGTTTCCTAAACTCTAATAATTTTTAATCAAAAATGAAGTGTGATATAAGGATTTTTATACTTTGATGTGTATTACAAATGTTAGTATAATAAATAAATAAACACTATAAAGCCTTGGGGTCGAAATCCGTGGGCCTAATTATAAGGCCCACGACTTGCCTTTTTGCTTTTCTAATGGGCTACAAAATAGTATTTCTAACAGTAGATTCATTGTTCATTAGTGACAGATTTTGGAGAGAGTGACGAGTTTTGAAGGCTAAATCGTATTCGTAATCAGCGATACATATCATATCACTCATCTATCCAATGACAAGAAAACAAATACATCGCTAGTCTTCAAAACTCGTGGCTTTAAAACGTTTAATCGTTAGTCCTCGAAATCAGTAATATGCTTTGACTACTTTCTATAATCGCTAACTGTAGATTGAACAGCAAACTTATCTGTGATTGCAGTCGCTTATCGCTAGCGTTGGTTGTTAGCACTTATAGCATCAACGAAAAGCTTTAGTTTTCTTTTCGTAAAATCTGTGAACAAGAACAAATTATAAATAAACAAAAGGACAATTGAATATAATATAATCTAATGTATGAGTTTCATAAACAACAGAGCTAAAAAAAAAATCGTGTCAAGATCCAAAATGATCAAACAGCTAACTTGCGCTATTCATTGTATACCACCCATCCCTTTTTTCTACCTCTAGGATTTGCATGAGTTTTTTTTTTTTTTATTCAAGTGAAACGCATTAAACGCGTTTGCGACTCGCGTTATAGCTTTTACCCACATAATGATAGTAATTATTATTGCTCTGAATTTTACTGTAACTCCCGTCCAAGCTTTTACTTCGCAGTAAATTCTTTAGGGCCCACCACAACCACTTCCTCCTCCTTGGCGACGACACAGCGGTCACGTGACCAGCATGCGCCTTCGTCTTCTTCACCAGACCGCGAATCTCCGGCGGCTTATAGTTTCTGATCAACGGCCATTTGATCCCTTCGAAAAAGGGATGCCTTTTGATATCCTGCGCACCCCTGGCGCATCCTAGCCTTTTCCTCGGATCCTTCTCTAACAGCTTCTCGATCAAATCTTTCGCTT
The DNA here is from genome assembly GCA_900406535.1 of Noccaea bulbosa. Taxonomy (NCBI): domain Eukaryota; kingdom Viridiplantae; phylum Streptophyta; class Magnoliopsida; order Brassicales; family Brassicaceae; genus Noccaea; species Noccaea bulbosa. The sequence continues at coordinate 1,797 of OVBJ01001349.1, forward strand.
CCGTTACACCGTCTTCTTCCAACTCTAACGGAAACGCCACGTCATCGTTCGATACTATGTTGCGCAGGGTCTGTTCTTTGGTCCCACCTTTAAACGGCGTCGTTCCGTGTAACATCTCGTAGAGGAATATCCCGAACGCCCACCAGTCTACTCCGCTTCCGTGTCCGTTTCCGGCGACGAGCTCCGGCGCTAGATACTCGTGAGTTCCTACACACGACTTAGAAAACGCCGTCACTGGCTCCGCAGCGAACTCCGCCACGATCTCTTCTCGCTTGTACTCTACCTCCGCCGAGAAGCAACCGCGCGTTTTTGACCTTCTCCGATGCGACGACGGAGAAGACGGAGGAGACGAAACTCTCCGGATTCGTCGAGATCGGAAAGTGGGGACTACATCGGCTTTGAAACAGAGATCGAAATCCGAGAGCATGATGTGTCCATCTTCACGGATTAAGATGTTCTCCGGTTTGAGATCTCTGTAAACGATTCCGAGAGCGTGGAGATACTCTAAGGCGATGAGGACTTCGGCGGCGAAGAATCTAACCGGAGAAATCGGTAACCGGTTACCAGGTTGCTTCCGGAGCAAGGAATGCAAATCTCCGTTGGGGCAGTAATCGATGAGGAGGCAAATGTAGTGAGAAGCGTCGATTCGTGCGTAGAGTGTAGGTAAGAACGGATGGTCTAGCATGGAGAGGATCTCCGCCTCCGTTTGCACGTGAGAAAGCTTCTTCGACGTGAGAACATCGCGATCGATTACTTTAAGCGCGAATCCGGTGGGATTAGGGCAATCACGGAGGTGACAGAGGAAAACTCGGCCGAGGTTTCCGGTTCCGAGATGGCGGACGAGTTTTAAGTGGCGGAGATGGAGTCGTCCGTCGGAGGAGAGAGTGTTTGCGGCTCTGATTGCTGTCCAGTGAGGATCGTAGCGGCGGTGGTGGAGTGTAGTCGGAGCGGAGGAAGTGGTGGTTGAAGGAGTTGTGGCGGTGGAGAGTCTGTCGTTGAAGCTTAAGGTGAGGCTTGAGCGAGCGAGACTCGATCGAGCGCTTGATGAAGCGAATGTACGGTCTGTGTTTGTGGAGGTGAAGCTGAGATCGAGATCGGTGTCAGGGAAATAACTGTCGTCTTCCATTTTTTTTTTTTCGATGAAGTTTTTTTGGGTTTTGTGGGTAAGGAGATTGAAGGTGATGATGAGTTTATATATAAAGAGAAGATAGTTTACTAATTTGTTGGTTAGTGGTTTTTGAATGTGAAAATGTTGGTTTTGAGTAAATTAGGGTTGACTTGTGTGAAAGGACAAAGATGAGATGGTGGTTTGACCTCCCAATGGGTCATTTCTTTAATTTAATGCCTGGAATTATAATTTGTTTTTGGGTGTGGAAGTATAAGCACATGGGTTTTTTTGTTTCCATAAACATGGAATAGTAATAGTATGTGTTTTTAAAGTTTTGAAGAGTGACTAATTTTGTGTTTAACCAGAGTAATTCGCAACACTGCGTTGAAATAGCGGTTGATTAAAAAAGAAGAGAACGTCGACTTACAAATAATTAACCAATAAACAAAAAAACGAACGTTGGTTTGCAGTATTGCATTGGGATTCCTCTGGAGAGTAACAATAAAGTCATAAAGAGAATTCATTTTTGATCAAGAGAGAAGAAAAATAAGTTTTTTTTATATACTCCTATTAAAAAAAAAAAAAAACATTAGCGTCTCAGGAATTAGCTTCGTTTTACTAATGGATTCATAAACCAAATGAATGTTGTTGTGTTTGGAAGTGTGTTGAATTCCGTCTGAAAGCCCTATAAATTTTTGTATTTTTCCAATGAAACTAGAATTGAGTTATGAAATTGTCGAGTTAAGGACGATGGCGCGCGAATTCGTACACAGATACACACAACTATTCTTAGAGTATACAACTTATTTACTGCTCGATAGTTACCGGCTTACCGCACCTCACATTGTCATGAACAACACAATACATCTTAAGTTCGTCACTATCCATCCAAGTGATTGGCTAACGTGTTGAATGCTTAGTTCTGATAAGCAATGTGTAGGAATGGATTACAAATCCAAGACATTATATTGTAGGAACTGATTCAGAGGAAGTATCTTCTAACATGAAAAAAGCTTAATAAATGCATACATTAGATGTACAAGGGGATTTTATCAATGTCTTATAAATGCATACATTAGATGCATACATTAGATATGTTTCGAAGAGAAAAAAAGTCATGTTTCTTTCAACCTTTTGGCAGTCACAATAAATTCAAGTGCATTAATGCTTCGTAACTTTGTTTGACCAGATCTCTCTCTCTCTATATATATATATAAGTATATTTTTGACAAGCACTAATACATAAGTACAACTACAACCTACGTTAATTTATTTTATCAATATTTCATGAAATTTATATTTATGTTACTCGTTTCTGGAATTTATACTTACTAATTAAAATGTTATTTCATACAAAGAATTTTCGTAAATATGTAAATATTTTTATTTTTGTTCTCATTGAAATCGTTTCCCTTTTTATATCTTCATTGGAAACAAAAACGTTATTATTTCCCGGTCAAAAAAGCCAAAACCGAAGAGTGGATTCGCATGTTAAAAAGAATATGGGACCTGAATCCATGTGATGGGCCAATAGTAAGGCCTTTTACCTTAGTGGGACCCATGTTTGATCAAAGTCTTATTTTGTCTGCCACGTGGTTAGCATAGGACTCACATTTGTCACTTTCCATATGCCCTCTGGACCCTGGCCTAATTAAATTTCTTAAATTTAATAGATTACTTGAGTTAATTATTCTTCAATAATGACATACCATATTAACTTCTTAATGAGATTCAATTATTAGAAACTAGTTATAGACGGCATAAACTTATGACCTTGTGGGCTGCTCGTAATCATTCAGGTTGTTACATGAAAAAATGAAACTTGCATCGAAAACGTTTTTCGGTTCAAATTTATGCTACGATAATGAAAATACAGAGTGACTCTAAATTGTTCATCTTTATGAAAAATATATCTCATGAGAAAATGTGTTTATATCAATGTAGGTTTATGCTGTGGTTTAGTTGTTTACTTTTGTTTGATCATAATTTAACAAATTTTTAAAAAGTTAAAAAAAAAAAAAAAAAACTAAGACCCAAAACAATATAATAAATCTAAAAATAATGATAAGACAACATATATGTGATATGTAAGACACTGATTTTGTATTTTTCTTTGAAATAGTATAGACGAGACTCAAAAGATGTGGATACCATTTTATATATTTTATCGTTGAGTCGCCAATTTGTTGGTTGGTTACTAATCGTTTTACACAAAAAAAAAAAAAAAAATCAAAGTTGACTTGGCATATATAATCTCAATTTATCATCAGATTCATTCAATCAAATCGTATTATTTTGGTAGTTCCATTCGTTTCATGACAAACGTTATATTCTTTTGTCGTAAATGCAACTATCATAAAAATTAAATAAAAGTAACAACAACATTATACTAATTTTTACCAAGTGTAATTAACCAGTTCTTTAACCTTATATATGCTACTTACGAGTTACGAACAATGATAAAGGCCACCTGATTAAAGAATCGTTGGTCCTAAACAAAGACATGTGGTCGTTTTGTTTTAGATTTAAATGTTAAGCTATTATCAAGTCATATATATTTATAGACAAGGTGGGATCTTCCTTTTACCAAAAAAAAGGTGGGATCTTCCCCAAAGTATTGTGTTAACATATGCAAGTTGCAAAATACATTTCTATATAAAATAAAGTTTGAAGGATCGGGAAAACAAGAGGATCTTCCCAAAATATTGTGTTAACCGATAATTGAACACCATAATGACATTTACAACAGCACGTCATTCAAATTTCATGGGATGTTTGGTAAACTACATTTTATTTCCAATATATATATATGATGTTACTAGACCAACTCTTGTAGTAAGTTGTAAACACTAAAAAACGCCCGAATTTGTAACAATAACTACAGTATCTATTTAAAAAAAAAAAAATTAGTATGCTAAAGTAAACAGTCCGACGAAAAAGTGGTAAAGACTTACAATAGGGATACTAACAAACTAAATTAACTAATATTTTTATAATCAATAGGAGGCATAGAATCCAACCTGGATTAATTAGGTGAAATAATTAGTTGAAGATCGAATGAACATATGTTCAAAAAAAAAAAAAAAAAAAAAAAAATGAATATGACCTTACATGTGATGTATAGTTGCATTTTGTCGCAACTACATCTAGAAGAAAGATGAAAATTATATATATTTTCATCGATCGATTAATTTTTTGTTTTCCCCACAAAATAAGAATATTGTATATTAAAGAGTTTACATAATCGATCGTGATACAGTAGAGAAGATAAACAATCCAGAAAATACATTCTTGAAGATTTAAATTTTGAGAACCTAGTCTAGGAAGAGTTTGGGCTGGAACACTGTTACAGAAAATGATGTCATGATAATGATTTTCAAGGCAGAACTTCTTTGAAATTCGACTTAAATTATCTATAACTATTTTGCCGGCTCCCATAAAAACATAGAACAAAACTCATTATCCACAGATGCGGCATTGTGAGGAGTGCCTTTGCTTCAGATTCCATAGGTGATGTAGATTTACCACAAAAAAGCTATTTTTGTGTAGAAAGCCATCATTGGAACGTAAAACCCAACCAGCAAAAGTATATCGTGCGAGGCATGATAAAAGCTATAATCAAACTTGTTTGTGGGCCGAGTCCAAAGTTCATTGCTTCGATCAGATATATAGGAGGATTATAGGAGGAGCTCGATCCATGCTGCTGACTTTATCACTTGAGGATTATATTGTGTTCAACGATTCTTTCACGTCAACGTAAACCATTTGTGCGATTTTGTTAAGAACAACTCTCTCCTGAATATAGAGCATAACAAAATGATATGTGCGTATGTTGTATCATTGTATGCCTAGTCATTTTTGTTTGGACGTTATGGTAGTTAATTAGTTATTCTCTTTTGAGATGCATTGCACATTGTCATAAACCTTTCTACTAATCTTCTGATTAAAATACTATAATTGAGGATCCAAAGCTTAACCCCACATTTTTGGGGCCAGTCCAATGCATTACATTAAAATCAACAACTTTGAAATGGTCACATGTAACAACGTTCATTATAATCAAAACATAACAAGAAGCTCCTAATAATCACATTGGTGCCCACTAAAAAAGCTTATAATAATAGTATAAAATAAAACATAGCATATGGGTTTCAGATAGATACATTGAACTGCAGCCATTGCTTCTGTTTCCTTCAATGATTAACAACATTTATCTCTTAAGTATATTAACTTATTATAAAAACAAAAATTCTCAGCAGCAATTCCTCCTGTGAAAATTAATAAAGTTGTTTCTTGTTGTTGGTTGGTGTGTCATGGTGTCCCATTAAACTTAATTAGTTCAACAAAATTTGAGGGCTAATCATATCCTTATCTTTATATACAGATACATATTCATAATTAAATTATGTAATTTACCAAAATTTAAATATCTGCCTCAATAAATAAAAAAAATTAATTTTGGCATTCAACTTAATATCTGCCTCAAATTCCTTCACTTTGTATGGGCCTTTAATGTAAGCCCATATTTTAATTGTTTAACAACACTTTATATGGGCTTTTAGTATAAACCCATATTTAAATTATCTTTGTTAATAAGCTCAAACCAGACGACACCTTTCGCTATTTCCACCATTCTCGTATCTCTCAAAAGCACACACCAAAACCTAATCCCGCATAAACCCTAGCTTTGTGGGTAAGTACCAAATCAATCCCATCTCATAAATTCTGTCTGTATTTAGACGAGCAAAAGATTCCTATATCACGTTGCGTTTTGAATCACTTGAAAAAAATCTCTGACTCAATTCGATTTCTGCTGTGTTGTTTCTTTGTTGAACAAATAGATTCGATTTCGATACCATGGATCCACAGCCCGAACCAGTTACTTACGTATGCGGAGGTAAGCTCGAACCATCTCTACATCGAACCTTTTTTATTAAAGTTAATTATGATCTGCTTTTAGTCTCTGTGGAAGATCGTAGCTTTGTGGTTTGAAATGCTAAAAGCAGAGTTTTTTTCTCTCTCTCTCTAAGATAAGCCTCTTTTGAGTAGCCTTATGAAGCCTAATCTTTTAGGCAATTTTCATAATTGGCTTAGTTAGGACTTAGGAGGCATAAATCAATTTGAAAATTGAGGTCTTTTTGAGGAGGAGCGTTGCTTTTTTTTCTTCTTCTTCTTCCAAGCAGCCTCATACATTATACAACTAAACCACAAAAAAAGGAGATTTCTGAGATTTTGGGAATAAAGTTTGCATTTTTACTGTCGTTTGCTTAACTTTTTTTGTCTGATATCATTCTGGTTTTGAAGATTGTGGACAAGAGAACACTTTGAAGTCTGGGGATGTGATCCAATGCAGAGAGTGTGGATACCGTATTCTCTACAAGAAGCGTACCCGTAGAAGTGAGTTACCAAGTCTAAATCTTTAATTAACTCTATCAAGTCTAAATAATAAAGGTGAGTTTGTTTCTGTATAATTGATATCTTGTCATTCATTCTCTTGCAGTTGTTCAATACGAAGCTCGCTGAGAACCACAGCAACTAAAGATGGTTCGAAAGTCTGTTAAGATGGCGTCAAGACTTTTCCTACCTTTGTTTGTAATATAACTGTTGACTAGAAAATCTGTTTTGCGGTTTTCGTTAAGTGGCTTGTTTTTGGTTTGATTTGGTAACAATGACTGCTAAGTGTGTAATCTCTTTGCCATTTTGTTGGTAAAGAAGAAATCCTATGATAACGGGTAAAATCCTAAATTTGCAATATATCTCCTTATCTTTGGTCACAGATGCATTTCAATTTTCAACAATCAAAATAGTCTCATTCTTTCATTGTGTTCTTTGCTCCAAATTTGCAAAGTGATATTATATGTAATGTTACCAAATTTTTTTTTATATCTTTTTACCTTCAACTTCAAGTTTTTAAAAATCAATATGAACCTGCTGATAAAATCGAACTAAAACAATTTCGATTACACTATAGTTTTACTTTGTTTCAATTTCTACGAGCCAATAAAACCGAAAACTGAATGAAAAACAAAACATTTTAAACCAGATTGCGCACATACTCATCAAATACTAGCGGACAAGAAAGCACATATCAATGAAGTTGCACAATCCAATGATGATGATGACATGTGGATAGGTATCTGGAGTCTAACATCGAAAAGAAGAGAAGGAAACAGAGCCAAGGTCAACTTGCCGGACACCAAAATCAGTTATAGATTCGTTGGTAAGATCGGCAAGTCATCCTTGGCTCAATCTCATTCTCTGTTCTCTTCCATGCAAGACCCTCTGATACAGAAAAAGACTCATCATCATTCATCGTCATGTGTTTTTACTTTTTACCTCTCTTCTTATCTTCTTCTGATCTTGTCATGTGAAATCTCTTTCTCATGATGAAGGTATTTATAGGCATATGTAGTGCGTACTGTCTTATCCATACTTATAGTGCATGCAAAAAAAAAGGAATTTTGACCAGAACCGTATATATATTGAAGAACATAACTTTACAAGATTGGCTGACTTTAAATTATCAAAATCGAATTTCAGTCTTATGTGAATAATTGATATTCTTACCTCACTACTCCAACGGCATCGTATATAGTCAGCGACATAAATGTCGACATGTTGTATTTTTCTCAGGATTGGACTCATAGTCTTCTTGTGAGAATATATAACATTTGCCATTAGGAGACTTATCAATATTTGTCAAAAGAGCACTAATACATACATGTGATGCGATTACAAAGATGAAGATAGTATATAAAATTCATACCTAAAAAAAGGGTTAGAATATATAGTATTTGCCATTTGGAGACTCATCAATATTGTCAAAAAAGCACTAATACATGTGATGCAATTGCAAAGCTTTTCGCTAACTTCTTTTTGCCGCTAGTCACTAGTCACTAGAACTTTGATATGTTTTATAGAGCCCTATTGATAAGCTGGCATAAACCAGTTTTCATGTTGTGGGATTTCCATAATTCTCTATCAAATTAATAATTTGGCAAAATGAATTTTAAAGGACAATATTGATCGAGTTTACAATTATTGTTGTTTTTAGCCAACGTAGAGCAATGAAAGGATTTGTAACTACCAGGTCTACTATTTAACAGACATTTTTTTCTTAGTTTTGGACAAACGAAATGGTCAGAATAGATTTAGTGTGTGAAAGCAACTCAAACTCGTTTTAACACTCTTGACTATTAAAGACAGGCTCGTCGATAAAAATAGATAAACAAATTAAAGCGTTTTTTATTCTATCTATTGCTGGATCACATCATGAGATACTGAAATGCTACAATGTCGTATCCGATTAGACGACTAGATACCAACTCGGTAGACAACAAATATGATAAGATTCTGAGGAACATAAAACACATCCTTTTTTGTTTTGTCAACTGCTTTTTAGTCACTCATTTAGCTCAAGATTTCTTGAGTTTAATTTGTTTTGTTTTTTCTATATTGCTTTTTATTCTTCCGAGAAAAGAAACTAAAAATTGCAAAATGGAATGGAATAACATAAAAATAGACATGCATAAGAAAGAAATAGCCAATTATTTGTCAAAAACATTTGCAAAACAGAAGAAAACATTGAAAGACATCAAGTCAAAAGATGAAAACATTGAAAGACATCAAGTCTTGTTGCACTCATTCAACACCAAAAATCTGTCTAAGCTTAAGGACTTGTTGATACACTTTCTCAGATTCAGGCAATGTAGCGGCAACGCTGTCGCGTCCAGCAACACATCTCTTTCCCCAAGCCACGATCTTTGGACACTCAGATTCGACAGAGAAGTCACCACATTTCTCGAGTGCGTAGAACCAACTGTAGAATGGGACAAGAGCTATGTCAACATAACCAAATGTCTCTCCTCCGAAGTAAGTCTTGTCTCCAAGCTCAGCTTCAAGAACCTTCAAGCTCTCAAGATACTCTTTCTTGCCTTTCTCTTGTTCTTCTCCTTTCTTGTTTCCCCATATATTTTTTCCACTATCGAACGATATCTGCATTGAGATATGAAGCAAACCGAATTAAACCGGATCAAGATTGTTTTTAGAAATAATTACAGAGGAAACAAAACTGAAATGTTGCTAACACTAATTACCGTTTTATCAGCGAAATCAGCCCAAAATTTTGCATGAGCTCTTTGGTAAGGATCAGATGGCAAGAAAGAGGCAGCATCGGTCCACGTCTCATCAATGTACTGAACCTGAATGAGCGATTCAGAAATCGGTTTGTCCTCGTGGATAAGAACAGGGACTTTCTTGTGAACAGGATTTGATTTCAACAACAGCTCACTCTTGTTCCACAGATCTTCCTCTTGAGTCTCGAACTCAACTCCTCTCTCTCTCAACGCAATCTTCGTCCTCATGCAATACGGACTTGCCCAGAAATCCAAAACCACAACTTTCCCATTTTCTTTCCCCATTGTTTTTGTTCTACAAGGTCCACAACACAGAGCATATGTATATATACACACCAATGTGGTGTAGACGTGGGGAAGAGATTGGATTTAATTACATTTAAGAATGTGATCGTGGAATCAACAATCATTTTGGTTCTTCTGTGTATTACATATAAGATAAAAGTTGACTTAGAACGACATCAATACAAGGAATTACAATGAAACTATACATTATATCAACAAATCCTTGTACACAAGAAACTCTTAATCATCACTTGTTCTCTCCGATGCCTCAAATTTCAGAGCAGCACTACAAACAAAGCAAAAAAAGCACAAAAATGAAAGAAAATATTGGGAATTATTTGAAAATTTGAGTTTTTAAGGATAATAATGAAACCTGTTGATACAAAATCGTTTTCCGGTTGGGCGTGGACCATCATCGAAGACATGGCCAAGATGGGCGTTACAAACAGCGCAGACAACTTCTTGTCTAGGCATGAAGATGATAGATAGGTCAAGCTTCGTCTTCACATTGTTTCCAATTGGTTTGTAATAAGATGGCCACCCTGTTCCACTATCAAACTTCGTCGATGAGCTGCAAGAAGTTATCAAATTCATCAACATCTATCTACATATGGAAGTACAATTTCACATTACTTCAACTAATGAACAACTTACTCAAATAGAGGCGTGTCGCAACATACACAATTGTATACTCCTGGCGTCTTTGTGTTCCAATACGTTCTGACAAACCAAAGAACAAACTCATTGGAATCCACGGAATGTATAAAGAACAGTATTACGATGTTTAAAAAGGGCCAAAAGAAACTTGGATGAGGAATGATTACATACCCAGTGAAAGCTCTCTCTGTTCCCTTTTGTCTGGTGACGTAATATTGTTCTGGTGTAAGCCGTTTCTTCCATTCGTCTTCACTAAGAGAAGTAAAGTCACTCTTCTTCTCAGCTTCTGCACATCAAAGAGCTCTCTTTAACCAGTTGAGTGACACAAATGACAATTTGCTGACCTAGTCTCTCTTCCAAACATCATAATCGATTTGTGGTCAAAGCTCGTTTATTCTCAGAAATAGATAAGTTAAATCTAAACCCACAAAGAAAGAAACCATTTTTTGCTAACCAACGTGAATTGGATCGACAAAAAAATTGGGACTTAGGTATCGCTATCGGCGAAATTGAATGAATAAAAATGTAATTAGCGACAAAGATTAATTAGGAGGAGGACCTTGGAGGTTGTCTGGTTTCTGAGAAGAAGCAGAGGAACCCATGGAACAAGATACAGAGAGACTCAAGTTTCTTGGTTTTGAAAGAGAAGGACAAGAGAAGTGAGAGTTTCTGGGCTTGAAGACGGGTTCGAGTCTTGCTCTCGCTGAGATAAAGCTTGATTGTATGGTTAAACCACTAGAAGAAGCCATCACACATCACCTCCTTGATGGTTTTCTCGCCGAAACTTGTTCAAAAGTAAACAATTTTGAATTGTTCTTTCTTCTATTCTCTCTCTGACATCCACGAAATGAGATGTCACAGAAATTGAACACGTGGCACCTCGAGGATGCGAGACGAGATCTGGAACTCCAGCTGCCACGTCGACGACGTATTGGACTATTGGTGCCGTATAAAGCTAATCGCTATTGGGCTTTTGTAGCATTGCTGTGGTAAGCCCGTTATAAAATCAAGAACATGAATTTTGAATTTTAACATGCATGTTTCCTTTCTTCTCAAAAAAAGAAAAGAAAAAAGAATGCATGTTTCCAAATCCAATCCATGATATTCAGAACATTTCCAGTCGTTAAGATGACATATAAAAATGTCAACGTGTGGAAAGAAAATAACAGACAACCTGCTTTTTTAAAGCAAATAACAGACAACCCAAAAAAAAAAAACAAGAAAAGTGAGTTTTTACTACATATTACAACGTACTAATAAAACAAAAACAAAAAAACAAAAGTAGACCAAAAAGTACACACTTTTGTCGGATTTTTTCGCAAAACTTTCCCAGTTTCCCATGAATCAATCATACACATACAAATTTGCAATTAGTGAATCACACACATACAAATCGAGGGTTGAATCATACACATACAAATGCGTTTGTTTTATAATTTTTATAATCCTATACATACAATTTTTCCCTACTACACGCATTACCGAAGAAATAAACAAAATCCAAATAAAAAATTAGACCGAAAAATTCAAATAAATATGAGAATAACCAATTCAACTATCCCGGATATCAATTTAAAAGCTAAGCTTCAAGTACAATATTCCTCGGCCCTGTCAAAATTTAATTTCTCGTCTCATAAACAATTATGGTTTTGGTAACAAAATAAAAAATTATCTATTTCCAGTGACAAAAAACTAGGATGCGTCGTCGGATTCTTTGCCGGAGGATATCGGAGATTGAGGAGCCAACGTTTTGCCTTCTCTTTCATTGGGTTTCTTCAGCTTATGCTTGTTATACGAAGCTACACCGACGATGGCTGCATTTGAAACATTTCACAATATATATCACATTCATAGTACTTACGCTTAATCCTATCCTTAGTTTGCTTGTAATGAAAATAGAAAAAGATGTTATTATTTACCAACGGCGTAACCGAATAGATTGATGATTGTGAGTTTTGTTTCAGCGAAGAGAAGAGCTGAGACCAAAACAACGATCCAATCTTTGACCACACCAGCAACTCGGATAGTGAGAGCACTTGTGTGAGATATCACAAGAAAAACCGACAAATTGAGAGCAAATGTACATAGCGAATTAAGACTCAACACAAGAACATGAAAGTCCCATGTGCTATTATTAGCATCCATCTTCGGTTTCTCAAGAAAAATCCATGGTATGAACAAACAAATAGCACTGCAACACACACACACTGACACACACATTAAGAAGAAAAAATTGAATATGAAAACAAACATCTTTGTCTTAGGAAAATATAAAATTTTCGTTACTATTCATGCAAAACTCAAAAACCCTAGCAATACTCCCAAGTAGAAAAAACAAAATTATACAAAATTTGTAAAATACTTGAATCTTTAGTATAGATAATATTTGATATGTTTATTTCAATTTTTTATTATAAACTTAGAATTATCATAATAGAAAAAGAAAAACAATGAGACTATATTCATCACAATATGTACCTGCAAGGGCTCATGTAGTACATAAGAGAGATTGGATTTAATTTGATTCCTTTCCTCTTAACAAGAATTTCCATTAATATTAGCCTCAAAGCTTCTGCAACAATACCACCCATTTGGTAAACAACTCCAATCCAGATGATGTTTAATTCTCCATAAGAGGCGATTAAAACGCCAAAACTTATGACTGACATTATCAAAAGCATCCTGGAGCTCATTATTTCAAGCCCAACAGAAACTCCAAGTATAAACACAGCAACAGGCACTGCAACATATATATAATTCTTGTTAAGAACATTTTAAAATAAAAATGTGGAAATAAGAGTAGAAAGCAAGTAAGGTAAAATTCTTACTAATGGCCTTCAACATTTGGGAAAATGCGACGGTTATGTAGAGATAAGCAGTGTTCCCCAGCCATAGAGTCATTGCAAACATTGCACCTATTGGAATAACTGATGTAACATATCTGAGTACATGGAGTGAACTCTTAGTTAAAATTGTATTTACAACTCCAAAATAAAATAAGATAAAATTTGCTAATTCCTTCCTTACATGTCCAATGTCATTCCTTCCTCAACCTTTATGACCTTTGCGGGGAGACTAAAATTAGAATTTAAACATTTTGACATAAGAGCGTTAAAGAAAAGGTCATAATAACTAATGAGATACCTTAAAAACCTTCGTGAGGAGAAAACACAAAACAGAGGAAAAGGTCATGTGAAGTAAAGTCAATCCAAGTGGATATGGGAAGTTTATTTCCTTAGATGACAATACCCACTGCATTACAATAAGTCAGAAATATAAATGAAGGTCAGGCAAAAAATAACTGAACTCAAGAACAGAAGCAAACTGAAGTTCATCAGTCTGAAACCGCATCACATTTCTCACATTTATTATATATTTTTTGTCCAAATCCCAATCGCACAAAAACTTTTTAGACTACAGCGGAAATAAAATTCGGTCCTATATCAAACATAATTCCCTAAAAGTTCCAAACCGAATGCATTGATCTGATTTAAATCTTGAGGTGGAAGAATGCAATTAGGAAACATAATAGATCCGAGTGAGATTTGATTTACACCTTGTTGAAGAAGATTTGACCGCTAGAGAGAATGATGTAGATAAGAATGGAAGCATACGTCACGTATTCATCTCTAAGAAAGCTTCTGTTCCGATTTCGATCCGCCATTGAAGTCAACGTTTTTTTTTTTTTTTATGGTTCTCCACTCTTTCCTCTTCTTCAATCTTCAGTAGTACTTCAGTTTTCTATTTTCTAAGCATCACTTCATTAAATAATAATAGGTTTGACTTTGACAAGAAATAAACGGGTCCCGCTTACAAAAGCTTCGGTCTTACGAAATCCATTTTTGTTGGTTTAGTCGGGTCGGGTACCTGGGTCGGAATAAGATTTTGGTCTTTTTCCCCCAAGCCCAGTAAAATAACAGTACTACTTCAACCAATTATTTTATCCTTTATATACATCACGTGTTTAATTGTTAAACAGCATGAGCAGATAATTATGCAAATAGTAAATACTAAAGGATATTGGGAACCGATTCCGTGAACGAATTGCAAGACTGTGTCAAGTCAACTTGCCAACTATTTTTAGCTGTTTGTTTATTCGTGAAACTATTAAAAAGGCATCAAAAGAACAGCTTTTTTAGTTACTTTTATTGCGTATACAGTACTATGTATAGTCTATTACAAATTTACAATTGTGTGTATAATGATTGTAAAACCAATTGATATCGAATACTATTATGGAAAATAAAATAAAAATACGTACGACATTGTTCTGAATTTGCTTATGTTTATATTTTTTGTTCTGTTAGCATCTTTCAGGAAACCGCAGCTATCGTTACACTGCATCATATCTTTTGCCAATTTTCTGAACCAATGAACCTTTTTCTCATATTTTAATAGACGGCACAAAAAAATTTCATATATAAATATCATAGCAGCGTATATTTAAGTGATTATATAAAATAATATGGGAAGATAAACATGTTTCATGTAATCAAAGATTTAGATTTTTAGTTCGTATACAATCTTGTCATTTTGTTGTGTGGTTACTGTTTTTTTTTATATTTTGACAACTTTTTATCATTAAAATGGTGATCATCATGTAACAATGGAGAGATACAAGAAGGCACATAGAATTATGATGTAAACAGAGAGTTTCGAAGAAATTGTTCCTTTTCTAAGCGATCAGCCACTTTATTCCACTGGGTATCCATTTGAGTGGGCAGTCTTTCAACTTTTGCCTCCAAGCTATGATTTCACGAAAATGAAAACCAAATTTAAGAAGAAATGGAAAATAATATTAAAAGTAACAAAACAGAATAAAAGCAGATAAAAAAGTGAAATAAGAATCCCTTCAATTGGCCTTTTTTTCTTTTCTTGCCAAGAATCCCAGCAATAGTTAAATAGTATAAACGAAAAATCCCAACAAATGCAAAGATTTATGGAGCAGAAACAACAGACGTATTATGAAAATGAAAGTTAAAAAAACAGACATTGTTTTTGTTGATGTTAACATTTTAAGAATCACATTTCAATGCATTCTCTGTGAAAGAGAAACAAGCTATATCCACAATAAAAATACTAATAATTACAGTGATATGTAATAAATTATGGGTTTATATGTAATTATCTGAAGCACCACAAGAGGAATAATGAACCAATAAAAAATGATTTCTTTCTCTTTGTTTTTGTGACGTAATAAATTAGTAGTATTTTATAAAATAATTATCCGGAAAAGAAGAGAAGCACTCTTGTGAGAGTTAGCGTCAATTTGAGTAAGAAAAGGCCAAAAAGGAAGGAGGCCAAAACCAAAATCAAAACCCATCATCATTTCCTTCTTCTTCGTCTTCGTCTTCTTCTTCATCGCCACAGTCTGAAACCACCGTATCAGATTTATCTCTCTCTCTCTCTCATAGAAAATTAGATTCCAAATCATATAACTACGATCAAGCATTCTCGTCTGCTTGGGTTGGAATTCTGAAATGGGTGTTCATTAATACTCTCATTTCTTTATTTAAAGCCAAATATTTTCATCACATCTCATCAAATTTCGCATTTTCTTCAATAAATTACGAACGAAAGAGAGAATAAAAAGCTCACAACTTTTCTATTTCCGTCTCCTGTTTTTGGTTGAATTGTGATTTTTGTTGTTGTTGTGGGTTTTTTTAAATTTATTTGGAATCTCTGATCTAATGGCTGCGATCACTGAAATTCCCACTGACGTCGATTCCGTTCATGACAACGTCGTCGCCGGGGGAATTGCGAAGAGTGTGATGACGGATTCTAAAGCGGAAATCGAATCGGACCTCAAACCCAAATCAGAACCGGAGTTTGATCAAATGAAGAAGCTTGTGGCCATGTTCAAGAAGCTGAATCCTGAAGCCAAGGAGTTTTTCCCTTCTTACAAGAAGAACAACCAGTCTCTGTCTTCTGACGATTTCGTAATCTCTAAGAAGCCATCTGCTGATGAAATTAACGGTGACAACAAGAAGGATGGTTTTAACCGGAGGGTAACAATTTCTGATTAAATTTTGATTCTCACCGCTGAAAAGTTTGGATTTTTGATTGGTTGTTGAACCTGTAAACGAATTTGATTCTGAGTGGGTTTGCTTGGTTTGGGTTCTTGTGCTGGAAAGTCTCTAGCTTGGAGGTTTTATTTAATGACTCAGAGTAGAAAACCTGTTTTTTTTTTTAATATTTGGTTTGGTTTACATTGTCAAGTTTCGCAACACTTATCTGATCTAAACTGTCTGTTTTTTGTTTTGTGGATGACAGAGAAGAAACGGCGTTGGCTATAACCAAGGGAGGAGGGTGAGGCTAAGTGGAAGAGCATCGAAGGCTCAAAGAGAAGATAGTATTAGAAGAACAGTATATGTCTCTGACATTGATCAGAGTGTAAGCTACTACTTTAGTCTCTCTTCAGGTTTTCAGAAAAAAGGAATTTTCAGTTTTGCATGATTTGTTATTCTTCTTTTGAATTAGGTGACTGAGGAAGTCCTTGCTGGCTTGTTCAGCGGTTGCGGACAAGTAAGTTGAAACCCAATAAAGCTTTCTTCTTTTCAAATTTCAACACATAGTTGTAATTATCTGACTGTGAAGTAACATGGCCTTTTTTTTTTGTTTTCATCTGAAGGTTGTTGATTGTCGAATCTGTGGAGATCCAAATTCGGTTCTTCGTTTTGCGTTTGTTGAGTTTTCTGATGACCGTAAGTTATAGATGTTGAGTTCTTGATCTTCTTTAGTAAAAAAATTCGATGCCAAGATTGACTTACATTTAGTTAGAACTTGTTTCAAACAGAAGGTGCACGAGCGGCTTTAAGTCTCGGTGGAACGATGATCGGTTACTACCCTGTTAGAGTCTTACCTTCAAAAACTGCTATTCTTCCAGTGAATCCCACATTTCTCCCCAGGGTAGTAAAAAAAAAAAAACAAGAACTTCCATTTGTTTTTTTTTTTATCAGTTTGGTTTTAGATTTTTGAGTATCAGAATTTTTATTTATGGTTGTCTGTTTTATTCAGTCAGAAGATGAAAGGGAGATGTGTACAAGAACCATCTACTGCACTAATGTGGACAAGAATGTAAACACTTGCTCTCCCGGTTTATGTTTATGTCTTTCTGCATTTTTGTGTACTTGTTCTCTGTTTTAAGATACTTGTGTAAACTTTTCAAGGCCACTGAAGATGATGTCAAAATCTTCTTTGAATCTGCCTGCGGTGAGGTCAGTCTAGAACCTGAAAGATATATATATATTTTTTTTTTCATATTTCTCAAAGACTAGGAAATGTGTAAAGGAAACAATAACATTTCTTCGGTCGTACAGGTTACTCGCATAAGGCTTCTTGGTGACCAAATGCATTCTACTCGCATAGCTTTTGTTGAATTTGCCATGGTAAAGCTCCCTCAGATTCTGTTTTAAACAACCGCAGCTTTTGTGTCCTCTTCCTACTGAATGTGTGTTTTGCATTTGGGATGAAACAGGCAGAGAGTGCAGTTGCAGCGCTTAACTGCAGTGGAATAGTCTTAGGATCTCAGCCGATAAGGTACATATGTTTCTCCTCTTTTGTAATAAAAACATTTCATTGAGTATATCGAAATTTTGATATGAATTAACTTGATTTGATTTCTCTCCAGGGTAAGCCCTTCAAAGACACCGGTGAGGGCACGGATGACTCGACCCTTATCGACAAACTAGGAGAAACAGAGACAGAACCTGGCTTTTGCTGGTGAAGGAGAGTGATGCCACATTTCGTTTTCCTTGAGTAGTTTTTTTTGGTTCTTTCAATAGAGCTGTTTATTTTCCAGGTCTCTAGTATCTGGAAAGCCAAATCAACCATGAACACGCTTCTGAGTTTTGGACTTCTTGTTCTGACTTCTGAAACTCATTTTTAGACTGAGATGCCATTACAGTTTTATCGTATTTAGTACATGATTGCTCGAATCCTTTAGTACATGATTTTGCTCCCATTACTTTTCGTTCTTCTGTGTTAGATTATTACTCCCTCTGTTTCATATTACTTGTCATTCTGGCAAAATGTATCTAGACAATATTTGGATGTATCAAGCTCAAAACACATCCAGATACATTGCAAATAAAAAATGCCAGAATGACAACTAATATGAAACGAGGGAATATATTTTTTCGTTCTTTCAGTTTCTTCTTTTATGGTGGTGTTGTGTTAGAGATTATACTTGATGGGCTTTAAATTTAATATGGTAAAAATGGGCTTAGAAAGCATAGTATATAAAGTAAAACGTTGCCACATCATTATATTCTACATTCTAGTTCACTTGCTTGCTTTAACGCTCTCCACTAGTAATGATTTTTGTATTCTTCCAATTAAATTCTGTGTCTAGAAATTCGACCTCTGATCTGATTATCCCCATGTTCCTGAAGTAAATCTCGTTGGTTCTTTTAGGGTTCGTAAGATTTTGTTTAACCACTCTTTCAATTCGCAATGTTTATGTGTATCATTTGATCGCTAACCTACCCAAAGATCTCTTAATGGAATCAAATTAAGCACTGTGATGCAATTTCGAGTTTGGGATAAGTTATAACTTTGTGAAATTGATTGTTATTTAAGGTATTGATTTGGGCAATGATGAACAAGAGAAGATTTGTGCCCGTACTATCACAAAATGTTCATTTGTTGCTTAACTTCTTTTTTCTTTTTCTTTTGGAAACGTTAATTTTACTTATGTTCATTCGTTTTGCATAATTTAACTTCATATTATGTTAAGGACCTACGTTATGAACCAAAAGCAACTCGGTTAGATTCACCAAGTACCGAAGATTAGAAAAAACCAAACCGGAGAAAAAGCTAATTCTATCAATCTAAACCGTGAGACCTCAACATATCCATGTATGCAACCCTTTGAAGTGCCTCTCGTATCATTCATGTCGTGGCTATTTTTGTCCATTTATGCTGAAACCAACATTGAACCATATATATCAAATTTCAGTTTACTCATACCTAAGTGACCTAAATTAAAAGCTTGTGTGAGTCTGACCAAGCAGAGTAAACCGTCACCAGTTAATTGATTCCAACTCTCTTATCTGTAATGCAAATAAATGCTCAGATTGTGCACTTTGTACCTACAATTCTCCTAAGAACTTTGCAATGCCCACTAGCACAAACTTATTAGCGTTGTAAGTAGGATAAATGTCTTGTTCTTGCTGTAATTACTTCAATTTGATTCAAGCAGAACTCGCTGCATACTGTGCTAACTCGTGGATAAGACCATGCATTATCTCTCGCACTCTCACTTTGTTGGAATAGTGAGTTTGAGATCAGTTCTGAAAAATACTTATCTCCCACATCTTCCATATCCATATCAGTGCTTGCTTCCTGCTGCAACAGTCCCTTTGCCATCCATAAAAGGATCACCATCTTCTTATCAAATGCATATACATTTGGGAAAATCGAGCAGTACGCAAAACATCGTTTCAGCTGAATGAGAAGATAGTGGTAGCTGACTAGTAAAACAGTTAATATAATATATTGGTTGGAACAGTCCAGATTTTGCTGGTTAGGATTTTCTTCCAATAACCAATTTGTATGTTAGACCACAACAATTTACCAGGCATATGGTAGCTAAAGGGAGACCTTGGCTCTAGATTTGGGCAATCCGTAATGTCCAAGGCCTCAAGATCCAAACCAACATCACAATGATCCAGGTGACTGCGAAAGAGCTGAATGTTTGTTTCGCAATGTCTTATTAACAAGGCTAACGGGAATGTGTAGAGAGTGCTACAACTACTGTCTATGAAGAGATCCTCGAGCTCTATGAATATGAGACTTTCTCCAAGTTTCAGCTTCATGCAATCCTTTATGTGCAGAGTCTTTCAAAGTGGGTGAAGGGTATCCTTCAACAAAGGGAAAGGCCTTGAGGGAATGGCAATCAACGACTTCAGGGGCAAGGAAGCTCAAACATGATTTTATTTTGCAGCGGGTTTAGTTTGATTATTGGGTGGGCTTCTTTTTACAAGATGTAATTCACTCTGATTACTTATTTTCAAGTTAATATATTATCGTTGGAAAAAAAAAAATCAACCTAAACTCAAATTTACTTTTAGTTTAACGAATTGTTTCGCTCAATATAGTGACGTGGAAAAGATTACAAAATGATTAGCGTTTTTTTACCTAAACTTGACACATGTCATGTTTTAATTCACCAAGTGATAAATAGATTAGTTATGTGAAGTGACGTCGTTTCGCGTTATCTGAGTCGAGAAAACCCCTCACTCAAAACCCTCGATCGCCAGTGTCACACGGTTCCATCATCATTTCCGATTCTTGCTTGAAGAAAATCGCCAGATGAGAGGTGCTATAGGTAGAAGATTGACAAACCCTAATAATGGCTTTAATCTTGCGTCCATAGTCAAGCAAACTCCATTTCTCATCCAACCAACATCTCATTTCTCCTCCTCTTCCTCCGACGGCGCTGGCCGTGGCCGTGGACGCGGTGGAGATGGAGGAAGGGGCCAATTCGGTATCAGTCGTGAATCGGAAAAGGCTAACGACGAACCGGTGGGTCACGGACGTGGCTTCTCGGAATCGCAATCGCAATCACCCGGAGGATATGGTCATGGTCGTGGCCGCCCGATCCAATCTGACCCGATTTCTCCTGCGTTTTCCTCTTTCGTTAGACCGGATGCTCCTAGCATTGGCCGTGGAAGAGGATCCGTGGGATCAGACCCCGTTTCACCTTTCGCTGCTGAACCTCCTCGCCCTCCATCGCCGCATTTTCAACAGCCACCGCCCAGCGATGAATCTCAGGGAAGTCCGCGTCCATATATGAGTAGAGAAGAGCAACCGAAACCGCACTCGCCGACGCCGCCTGTATTTGTGAAGCTTCAGGAGATGAAGGAAGCAACTTCGTCGGCTCCGGTAGAGTCTGAATCTGGGCAAACAGCTCCACCTAACAACATTTTCAATTCGTTGGGAAGCGAATTCTCACGTCCCAATCAAAGAATGGTTCCAGGAAGTGGAGCAGGACGAGGAAAGCCTCCTGTGGAATCTTCTCCAATCCAACATGAAGATAACCGCCACATTCGACGCCCTCAGCCACCGCCGCCGCAGCAGCAGCAGCGGGCTCGACCACCCAGAGATGAAACTCCTAGGCCTCAATTGAGTAGGGAAGAGGCTGGGAGAAGAGCAAGGAGCGAGCTTTCACGCGGTGAAGCTGAAGGAGCAGGAGGAGGCGGTGTAAGAGGAAGAGGAGGCAGAGGAAGAGGAAGAGGAGCAAGAGGGAGAGGTAGAGGAAGAGGTGGTGATGGATGGAGAGATGATAAGAAAGAAGGTGAAGCTGAACAAGAGGCTTTAAGTGTCTTCGTTGGAGATTCTGCTGATGGAGAGAAGTTTGCTCAGAAAATGGGAACCGAGATGATGAAGACGTTAGCAGAAGAATTTGAGGATGTATGCGAAAAGTCTCTGCCTTCTACTGCTAATGATGCCATTGTGGATGCCTATGATACCAATATGATGGTAAGCTTTCTCTCTTCTTGTTCTCTTATGAGATTGTCTAGAAAAGCTTACAACTTGATGCAGAGAATGCTAAAAACTGAAACTTTGAAATAGTATTAGGAACACTGAATTCACTCGAAGCAATATCATTAGTATCGATAAGCTATACTGTGATAGGACATATGATACGTTGTTTGACTTGATAGGCCGATGAGGTTTTGATCTCTCAATTGTGAACTTGGTCTTTCAGCTAAAAGAGAGATGGAGAAAAAGCGCCTTTTGTTGTTGTTGTTTGGCTTTGCATTAAAATGGATGTTGAGTCTCTAAGTCTTCTCTGTCTGTCTGTCTCTGTTTGCTGTGTAGATTGAGTGTGAGCCAGAGTATCTGATGCCGGACTTTGGATCGAATCCCGACATTGATGAGAAGCCACCAATGTCTCTGCGCGAGTGCCTTGAGAAAGTGAAGCCTTTCATAGTGGCTTACGAGGGAATCAAGGATCAAGAAGAATGGGAGGTAACAATGTTCAGTTTGTGAATTTTGATTTTTATGCATCCATGCGATATGTTTGTTTCGTTTGATCACTTGATTGATGTTCTCACATTTTTTGCAGGATGCAATTGATGAAGTGATGGCGCAAGCTCCTCTTATTAAAGAGATTGTTGATCACTACAGTGGTCCTGATAGAGTAACTGCTAAGACACAGAACGAAGAACTCGATAGAATTGCTACGACGATTCCCAAGAGTGCACCTGATTCCGTGAAACGATTTGCAGATCGTGCAGCTCTTTCTCTAAAGGTTTGATTTCTGTAACAATCATCTAACGTCAGTCTCTTTTATCAGATAACATCTTTAGAGAGGTATTGATGTTTTTTTCTTTCTGAAACTTGCGGCGATGCAGAGTAATCCTGGTTGGGGATTTGACAAGAAGTACCAATTCATGGACAAGCTCGTTTTAGAGGCGTCGCAGAGCTACAAATAGAGAAACTCTGGTTTCAAACTTAAAAAAAAAAAAAGCTTCATCACCGTTTTTATGAGTTTAGATCTCATTCTTGATCTTGCCATTACTTAAAAACGGTACCCATTTCTTCGAGAATCATACGTTTTGAGGGTTTCGGTAATAACGGCATTGTTCTTTGCAACTCAGAGATTATGTTGTGTGCCGCTTTTCAAGGCTTTTAAGCCTATTTTTTGGATCTGTGTAATCGGGGAAAAGAATGATTCTTGATTGTTTTTAGGGTTCCCCTGACTAATACATGCCTTAAGGAACAAGAGAACGAAAGAGATGTTTATATTCTGCATGTTCATTGAAAATCTCTTTAACTCAATCGAAACGTTTGTTCTTGTTCCACAAAACTTGATTTTCTACATTTAATTTTTATTGTTTATTAACAAAAGTAATTTGGTTGTGAAATCCAAAAATATTGTTGAATTGCTATTGGTTCATATTAATGATAAAGTGGTTAGTGAGAGAAAAAATGATGCATTTAAAGTTATGTATTAATTACTTCTTAATCTAAGGAAAAACTCTATAACATCAAGTTTTAGTTTTTAGAAACAGAGGGAGTAGTAGATTACTAGATTTAGTAATGACAATTTGCTTTATTTAGTAATAGCAATTAGCTTTAAAATATTGTCGGTCAAGGAGAGTTATTCATTTTTTTGCTTAGAAATGGTAGTACTCCCTCTGTTTCAGAAAACTTGATGTTTAAGAGAAAATGTATCTGCAACTATTTGGATGTATCTGGATCAAAACACATCCAGTTACATCCACAAAACGTCCAGATACATTTTCCTTAAACATCAAAGTTTTCTGAAACAAAGGGAGTAGCAACTAGCTTCGATCTCCTATGAATTTGAACGAATTAACGGTTACATTCGTTGGGAGATCTGGAATATCCTATGCAATTTCTTGTATTGTTAAAAAGACAAATAGATTATGAATATGTCGTAAGCTTATATAAATACAAAGTCGACGGAGATTTAGGGATATCTGTATAAATAAGGACAGTTAATCATATTATCGTTATAGATACAGATTTTTTTTTAAGTTCTTAAAATAAGGACCAAAGCTCAAGTTCTCCTCCATTTATTAACGTGTCACGTGTGACTGGGTTTTGGCTTATAAGATCTCGGATATGGTTCGAATGTTTTGCTGTTTCCTCAGCCGGAAGAAGAAAAAGACGAAGTCGTCGTCGCCATCTTCTTCGTCGGAAGATGTGAAAAAGGGTAAAAAGGGAAAGAAAGATGGAGGGTTTCGTGTGATGACCTCAGGTACTAAGACCACCACTAGCAGAGCTTTTGGCCGCCGCGGCAAAGGCTGTCTTTGTGGTGATGGTGGCGGTTGTGGAGGCTGCGGCGGTTGTGGTGGTTAAAACGTTTCGTGGTTATGTAATGGTTTCTTGTTCGCGTGTGATCCGGCCTAATGTCTATTTTTTTTTATAAATGTAATGTGATCATCTTTCGTGTGAGTGGATATTGAATGTATATAGTGAAATTATTATTCTGTTATTGTGAAATTTCAAAAGTGATAGTTAATACGCTTTTTTATTTTCTCTACATTTGTACTGATATATGTCTGGATCGTTAACTTTCACAGTTTAATTAAGAAAAAGGATATAGCATGTTGCAGTGGCGGAGCTAGAAATTTGTTTAATAGGGGTCAAACAAATATACTAAAAAATATAGTCTGTGAGACTGTGAATTGCAAAATGGAAAAAAAAAAAAAAATTCAACTACAAAATCATTTTACTTTCACTTTAGAGGCATGTAACCTTATGATGGGTCAAATTTTCTGTCAACTGTTTTACCATGATTTAGCGGTAGAGTAACATACATTTTTGCAACGGTTATCGTGTATCTGTGGTGATGTTATTTGGATATAATTAGATAGAAAAATTCAATAAAAGATTTTATGTTTTTGGAAAGATTTTAGAATCTTTCCAACATTTCCAGCATACATGACTGATGTGTATAGACTGGGTAAGTCACGCGCTTTCTATTTTCCGTAATTTTCATTGGAAAAAAAAGAGTAAAATAAGCTTTGTCTTCCAACAAGCTCAGTCATCTAATTATCTTATAATAATATTTCATTCAAAAAGAGAAGGTGTAATTTATACCAAGTTTCGTTGTTAACCTTGCACACATCATGATAACATTTCGTTGTTAAATCTATAATGTCTTATTTCCATGGACTTTCAACTATGATCTTTTAATCTATTACTTGGATCTCATTTTAGATTTGACCCAATTAATATACAGTTTCTTTCTTGAAAAGTTAATCATCAAATAACATTTCCATAAATGTGCAAGTATTCCTCATTGATATTTCCACTGCAATTGTATACGTCAGAAAATAAATAGGTTATGCTATATTTATAAGTTGTAACAACTTGTAAGCTTTATATTCAAAGTCAACTTGTAAGCTTTTATTTATAGATAGGCCCATGTGGGTGGGGTTAATTTCCTCATTGGAAGGATATTAGGTCCGTGGGCCGGTCTGACCCACAAAGACAAAAAAAAAAAAAAAAAANCAGAAATATGGGCCTATCTATATCTATACTATATGTGAAGGGACGATTTATCATATTTACATCATTATATTTTCAATCAACAAAATTCAAGACAAAAAGCTCATAAATAATTTCAAGACAACAAAAACATCGTTATGAGTCAATATTTTCTGTCGTACGTTTTACCATGATTTTTTTTTGTTTTGTTTGATAAACAACTATTAACCATGCATGATTGTGCACGGTTAATATTGAATTTGTAGTGAAACTATTTGGATAATGGATTAAAGAGTTCCCTCAAAAAATGCATTTTGTTTTGTAGCGAATGGTTTAGACTGTTTTTTTTTTTTCTTTTTTTTGTTGTTGTTGTTTAGAAGGCCTGTTTAGACTGTTTAGACTGTTTCCAACACACGACAAGAGAAGAAGAAGAAGAAAAATGCTTCCAACATTTCCCGAATAGGTGACTCATGTCAAGTGTACAGAATGGGTGAGTCACACGCTTTCTATTTGCTCTGTAATTTCAGGAAAAAAGGTTGATTGGTCTTTGCTTTGTAAATTGTAATCATCTAATTTCATTAAAATATTCCATTAAAAAAAGAGAATGTATCATAGCATGTATAATGTATTATGTATAGAATGTATGTATTATATATATCAAATGTAGTTGTTGCACACATGACATACCTAACTGGATATTTAATCCGCAAATAGATAGTGTGTTGTTTCCATGGAATTTCAACTATTCAATCTATTACTAAATCTCACTTTAGACTTGACCCTCTATTATATATATTTTTTTTCTTGAAAAAGTTAATCAACAAGAAAGTTTCCATTAATTTGCTAGTAGATTGAAATTTACACTCCAATTACTTGTATACGTCTGAAAATAAACTTATATTCAAAGTCAACAGAATTTTGGAGCTATCTGTATATATTTCTATGATCTATCATAATAATTTTTCTGAAACAGAGCCTTACAAATATTGTAGCCATTTATTAACCATCGCGATGTGTATTCATCTCTTACGCTATTACCTGTGTCGCAAGAAAGAGGATGTGACGTCATCTCCGCCAAGGAATGACGTCAAAAAGGGTATAACAACGTTGGAAAGGAAAGATGGAGGTCTTGTTGTTATGTCGTCGTCACGAAAGAGGAAGACCACCAGAGGCAGTCGTTGCGGGGGAGGAGGTGGTTGTGGTGGTGGTTGTGGTGGCGGTTGCGGAGGAGGAGGTGGATGTGGAGGTGGCGGCGGTTAAAATTTAAAAATCAGGGATCTCTATAATTTTATTAATGTAATTTTATGATTTTTGGTGCGTGTGATTTATTAATTTGTACGCATAATAAGATATCAAGGTGTGAAGTCTGATGTATATGATCTCTCGTGAGAAAGAAAGTTGAATGTATGTATATATCTATCAAGAAAGAAACTTGAAAGTTGAATGGAACTTACACCCACCCACTTTTCTAATTCAAACTAAAAATCTACCCTTAATTCTACCAAGTTTCTCAAGAAAGAATGCAGGTATGACTTATGAGATTTGTTTTTCCCGTTATGCTCTACGTGCTATAATCTACAAGATTTTTTTTGGCTAAAATGTTGTATGACTTAATTATGATCAATCAACTCTCATTAGTTTCCATGCATTTCGTCCACTTCGAACACGTGGAAGAAAAATCGCGGCCACAAATTCGCTACTGGTCGACTTCTTCGACCTCCAACAAATATTTGTTTGTTTTCCGAATATAGACTCGACATTCAATATCTGCAATTAATTAGGACCCCATATAAGCATTTTCTTGAAAGCTTGAATCAACTACGTACCCTATTAAACGCTCGTTAATATCTCATCATCAACATATATTCCTCTTTACTTTTAACTCTGATAAGTCCTATATAGTCGTCACATGCGTTTTTGCGTTTGCGTCAGTGGGTTTTATAATGTTTTGTTGTTGCAGGAGCCGCCACTGTGGCAGCCAAGGAAGCTAGTAGCTGCTCCTACAAATCAGCCAAGGAAAATTGACGTTGTAGATCAACATGGTAACATAATTTGTTTTTGTACATGTATGAACGTAACTATATATAATCCGGTTTGTAATTAGTTGTAATTTTTTTGCTAAACCAGCAGTGGAATTTTTCTCGTCAAGAAAGGTAGGTTTGGTTCAAAACCAAGTGAACGAATTAGCAATTAGATCACTGAATAACATTTTCCTTTTTTTTTTGTCTCTTTGATGGCCATTAAGGTGTCGCGGATTTGACGTTAGATTCTTCTAAAGATCGCTTGTGGAAAAGGGGCATCGCTTTGAAACCCGTTGTTGCGCGCATGCCAGAGACCGTAGACAATAGCTTGCGCTACCAGACGCCTAAAAAATCTGGGAGCCTTCCGAGTAAGAGAGTTGATGAGGGTTTGTTGTTACGACCGCAGCTTCTACTTCAGCATTTGGTGATGGTTGTGGCGGCAGCGGAGATAGTCGTTGTGGTGGTGGTGGCAGCGGTTGCGGTGGTGGTGGAGGAGGTGGTGGTGGTGGTGGCAG
>OVBJ01001350.1:0-29487 GCA_900406535.1 Noccaea bulbosa
CCGCCACCACCAAATGGATCAAATCCTCCTCCGCGGCCGCCACCTCCACCCATATCTTCAAGATCTTCTCCTCTGTCAAATCTCGCTCGCTTATCGTCATCTCCAAGAACCTGTTCAATTTACGGGTTAGATTTTACCCTGTGTATCTGTGTGTGTCAATATGAAAGGGAATTTGTAAGAAAATATTTGAACCTCATAAGCTGCAGCGATTTCTCGGAACTTGTTCTCAGCCTCTTCTCTGTTACCGACGTTTTTATCAGGATGCCATTGTAAAGCAAGCTTCTTGTAGGCTCGTTTGATCTCAGAGATTGAGGCGCTTCTGGAAATTCCAAGTATCTTATACCAATCTTTTCGTTTGCTCATCTTCAGTGCTTTCTCTGCTTTACCAAGTGCTTCATGAATTTCCATGTCCTAATACAATCACATGTGTTTTGTTAAGTCTCTCTATAAGATCCATATTTCGTAAAGAGTAATCAGAAACATATAAACTAATCTTTAACCAACCTGAGAGTTTTGAGCGGCTTGTTTCAGATCCTCCACAGCTCCTTCCCAATCTTCAAGCAACAGTTTAGCTTCTCCCCTCTGAGAAAGTAGTAATCAGAAACCTGTTTGTTCGAAGTTATGGATGTTTCGATTTAATGCTTAATGATAAGAACCTGATGTAGAGCTTCAATAAGTTCTGGATCTATGTTGAGTGCTTCGTTGCAACTGTTTAAGCCGTCTTTGCCACGACCGAGCCTGACAGAGACTTTGCATAGTCCAAGATAGAGATGAACGTTATGTGCAGTGTGTTCAGGGTCTAGAGCAATCGCTTCTTTATAGTCCTCTATTGAAACTCTCAACTTTCCTTTGCTTGCATTATCTTCTGCCTGCAATAGAGCATAGGGTTTCAAATTGGCTGATATATCTCCCAGTGTTATGCTTATAGGAAGACAAAGAGGTTTGTAGAACTCACGCTTTTTGTTTTCTTGAGCAGTTTTTTCAATCCGAAGTATGCTTTCTTCAGTTCACTGTGTTCTGGATCAAGACGAAGCCCTTTTTGGTAATGCCTGAAAGAGAGAGTTTACTCAAGTATATTAGTTAACTCTCTCTCTGATTAGATACTGGATTGAAGTTAGACCAAACCTTTGGGCAACATCATGATCTGCTAAATAGTAGTAGGCACGGCCACGAAGGAGCAAGGCCTCAAGATTGTTTTCATCTTCCTTGAGAATATAACCAGTCTCGGAAATTGCAGCAGAGTAGTCTTTAGACACCATAAGGAGCTTCACTTTGAGGAGCTTTGCCTGGAGTGAAAAGCAATGTAAACAATAAGAAACTGCATGATCAAAGAGTAATAAACTATAATTGCAAATAGCCATCAAGAAGAGAACCTTAGAGCACGCTGGGGAGAAGACAAGAACAACTTTATCAACAAACTCAAGAGCCTTCCCAAGGTCATTTGATTCGTAGAGAGTGAACGCAGTCTCCAAAGCACTCTTAGCTTGATGAAGCTGAGAGAGCTCTTTCTCAGCATTTGAATCTCCTGGTCTTAATTCTAGGTATTTCTGGTAGCTATCTTCAGAGTCTTCGTAACTACAACACAGGAAAAGAGCATCAAAATCAAAATCAACTTGCACCCATTTCTTCTAAGGTTTTTCGATGAAAACGATTCCAAACCAAGATGAAACCTTTTGCCATTCCAATACCTGCAAAAATGACGAAGCACAGACGCACGCCTTAAATAAGCTTCTGAAAGTGCAGGGTCTGCTTCTATGGCTGCATTCAGATCATCGAGGGCATCGCTATAACGCTTGACCTTGATACTTTGTGAAGCCCTCTCAAATAACTCAGCAGCATCTACTGATTGACCATCTGTACAAAATAACCAGCAGTAAAAAAAAACTCAATAACCATTCTAAAGT
Source organism: Noccaea bulbosa (assembly GCA_900406535.1). NCBI lineage: Eukaryota > Viridiplantae > Streptophyta > Magnoliopsida > Brassicales > Brassicaceae > Noccaea > Noccaea bulbosa. The sequence continues at coordinate 1,905 of OVBJ01001350.1, forward strand.
GCAATTCTTGCTTCACTCTCACACCCTATTTTCCAAATTTGATCAATTCACTCTTGAGAGAATTCACCATCAATCCTTAAAAAACAGAGTCCTAATCTCAATTCCAATACCATCACAGGGAACCTCACTATCCACAGAGCGCCTGAGATTGCGACAAGCCCACAACCAAAAAGAACAAATTCCATTCGCCATCAAAGTGCCAATTTTTAAACTCTAAGATTCCCAAATCAGCTAAATTGAAAAACAACGAACATCAATTTTACAACAGGAATACGAAACGACAATTGGGACAATCCAGAAAGAATAGAAATTACCTAAAGCGGACACGAGAGGTTGAAGAAGAAGAAGTTGGCAAACGAAGACGAAGTTGAGCAGCAGAAGTGTGTAAGCAATTCCTCTCCAGGCTAAGAAATCCATCCCTGACCAGACTCGGCACAGATCCATTCTCGATTTCAATACATATGCATACACGTGCCGTTCGGATACGCTAAGTTACACCCACGAATTTGGAATGTTTAGAATCAAAAAGACGAAGGAAGAAGAAGAATCTTTGATTCAAGCTCACGCGAATTCGTGTTTTCGGATTTCGTCCTCGATCGAATTCGAAGCTTTTCGTTTTCGATTTAAATTTGCATGTTTTCAGTGTAACTAGTAACAACACGTTGATCTATCCAACCATTATGCTGCACGTGGAAATTATTTTGTGTAGGTCCCGATTCCGCATACTGTTACCAATGAAAGACAGACACGCATGACTAAATGTTGCCACGGTGGTCTAGCTCTGCCACGTAATATTACTGGATCCTTGGATAAAGGAGTTGAGGCCTTAGAAGGCCAATCTTTAGAAACCAGAAGAGATCAATATGAGCCTAATATCAAATTTGATAGGCCCAAAATGTTAGTGTAAAAACCCGGTTTATCGCTCGACCATACTATATGGTTCGGAATAAAATAATTTTTTATTGACTTTGACGACAATGAAAAGGAATAATGCATGGATCCACAAAACGACATATATTTCACTTTTTGTTTATTTTATCTTATGTGGAGTTGAAGATAAGTCAAAATAAAGACAAGGCCTCTATCAGTCTACTGAAATATTACTAGCTGATATATCAGTTAAAATATTTTACTTTATGCAAAATCCAAAGGAACATTGACTCACATCTCAAGAACTTGGGTTTGGATCAAGTACCTACTGAACTGAAATGCAGTTTCAACAATGTCGTTCAGCTTTAACTAGGTTTCTTAAATAACTTGTGTACGATTTTTTTCTTTTCTTTTTTTTTAACATCCGAATCGCTTGCGTTTATGTGAAAACTCTTGAAGCGAAAATTAATCTGTGTACGAATTTCGGACTGGCAATGAAAACAATATCTGTAGTAAAAAGCTTGGAAAGCCTGGAAATCATACGGACGAAATTCTTCAATATCCCATTGTATAATAACGAAAAGAAAATAACATTTACAAAACGACAACGTCGCAAATACATATCCATGACCATGCATGTCATGGTATACATGTATGATGGCGATTATCACAAACATAGTAAAAGTACATAACATTTAATTCAGATTGATATGATGATGTCTTGTCAACCTTTGTCCCCACATTCCGACCGCTTCACAAGGGGGTACGATTCTTAGACTTGTCTCCTCGAAGAAACTTCCAATCCTAAACCCAAATTAAAGAAACTTGTCCCCCCATCTTTCTCTTGATACGGTCGGAAATTGTATTTGGTAAACCGAATTTGAATTATTAAACAGATAATCAACTAACCCAGTGGAGCAAACCTTGCGAGTTCATGAGGTAAAAACGGACGACGACCCGTTTGGTGAGGGTGATACTCGTTGCTCACTCCAAGAAAATCCCGGGTTAAACCCATCTGTTGAACCGGGTTTAGACCTGACCGGTTCGATTGAAGCGGATTATTATTATCCACACTACTAGTGGTTACACCACTAAGAGGAGGAGCAAGATTGTTGTTCTCTCTTGAGACATTGGTGTTGAAGTTGTGGTTGAGTTGTTGTTGGATCATCATTGGAGAAGAAGATCTCAGAGGAGGAGGAGAAGCGGCAGAGGAGGTTGATGGCATCGTTGGGCCCGCGAAGAAGGACGGAGTGGTGGTGGAGTTGCTTCTAGTGGAGCCCATTTGCGCAGCTTTCTGTAAGAGAGCAGTGGCAGACATTGGGGAGAGAGGCTTCTTGTTGTTGTTGTTGTCGGAGGAAGAGGAGAATAGTGGTGAGAAAGATGAATCTTTTAGGGTTTGGTGTTGTTGTTGTAGTGATGAAAGTGAAGCTGAGGTCTGTTGTGATGTTGAGGATGATGATAAAGTGAGATTAGGGTTTGTGGAAGTCGTCGGAATATGGAATTGTTGGTGGCCGGAGAAATCCGGGAGGGGTGATGATGAAGACAACGGGAAGAGATGGTTGTGGTTGCCGGCGGAGGCCATTTGAACCATCTCGGATAAACCTGCGCGGAGGCCATTTAAAAGTATATGAAAAAAATCTAAGTTTAATCGTCTATGTTTAAGAATTTTAAAACATGATGAGATAGGTTTACCTTGCGCATGCATAGCACTTAGATCATGTCCGAACCCTAAACCGAATTGAGAGATAGCAGCATTGATGTCGGGATGATGAATTCCTCGGTGAACAAATCCATGAGGAAGATTAGGATTATTCATAACATGTGAATCATTTCCAAAATTTAGATTCGCTGAAGAGATTGCCGGACTGTTATTACTGAGTGAGCTCATCCTCGCACCTTCCTCAGTCAATGCGTCACAGAACGCTCTATGTGTGATGAAACTATCTTTCCTATAATACATAGATTATCTATTAGTAGAAAGCCTTTTAGGTTTGCACATACATTGAAAATAACGAGTTGTGATGGTTACAAGAATATTCATTAATTTAAGAAACGAGACAGTGGCATTGATTATTAAACCTAGCATTGAATTTCAAATCATTAGCAAAAAAAAGACATTCTTGCCGGAGTAAGCATTTATTTCTCCTATGCAAACTCACGACATGAAGACAGAAACAAACATAAAACTTAATTAATTATTATATACAAAAACATACTAAAACATATATGTGTGCAGTTCCTTGCCATAATCGTATGAATAAAAGAAGAGTGAAGCCAAATAGACATGTACACATACAAACACACAAAATAAATAGATGCTCATACCATCAACAATCTCATCGAATATCATATTCATAAAGTATGCAGCTTTTAATTCAAAATCATAAAACTAAAAACAAAAATATTGCTCCCAAAAGTCAGAAAGTCTTCATTTAATGCTCTGCAACTTCTCAACAGTTACATACACCTATCTCTAGATTCTATATATATAGTCTCTAACAGTTTTACATGAACTTTAAGCCGTGTTGTCATCCGATTGCTATAAAAAGATCTGTTACCGAGTTTTGATAGTTCAAACTTAACTTCTTCATCAACAAATACCAGTTGTTGGTTAAGTAAATATATAGTACCTGGAGAACAACGTGCCACAGTCGCACTTATACTCACGAGTGCCACAAGTTTTCGCGTGGGCCTTCCAATCAGAATGAACAGCATATTTCTTCGAACATTTTTCGCATTTCCACTTCTTTTCTCCGTGCTTGCGGCTATAATGCTTCTTTATCCCGGTGAGGTCTCCAAGGGCCCTGGAGGCGTCATGATGGACACAAGTCTTGATAGGACATATGTATACTTTCTTCTTTATCACTTCTTTGTTGGACCGTTGCTTCAGCTTCCATGGAAGGTTGTGGCCACGGCGATGGAGTTGTAAGTTCTGGTCCCTTTGAAACCCTTTGTTGCAGATCTCGCACACAAATCTGTTTGTGGCCATGAGGGTTGTTGGCGATAGAGCGATGACATCCGCATCTGGATCTGTCCATATATGTATAAATACGATGTTATCATTATTTTTTGTAACGCATATTTTGTTCTAATGACTTCAACGATGCTTACTTAGAGATTACAAAAGAAATACATATGTAGCATAGACCATCCGGATATAATCAGAGGAGGATAAATAAAATATATAGAGATGTATATGCAAATGTGAATATTGAGTTCTGATACTTGAGCACAACATATATATGCATTTTTGGGTAAAGGATACTTATGCATATTATGTTCGATGTGTGATTATCTATGTAAGAAATAAATATATACACACAGGATGCACATATATAGATATGTGCGTATATATTATGGTGATGAAGGTGAGTACCTGGGGTGCCAGGTTGATTTCGCTTCTTCTTGGCTGATGAAGAGTTTGGTTTAGCACTAGGGTTAGGGTTGGAATTAGGGTTAAGGTGTGGTTCTTGATGAATAAACCCTCCCATGGAAGATGAAATAGAAAATGGATCTCCTGGAATCATCTGCATATTTTTGTTTTGATTTAAAACAGAGCTAAAGAACAAGAACTGGGTTTTGTTTTTTTTCTCTTTATAAAATCTTGCAAGAAAACAAGAAGACGATCAGGAGAGATTTAGAACAGTATACAAACAAAAGAGATTGTTAATTACGGTTTAATTTGTAGAGTGGAGAAGAAGAACAAGAACAAGAGCAAATAAGTTTCTTTTGGGTTTTAGGGCTTGAGAATGTTTGAATGTGCTTGACTCTTTGGTTATGCCAAATGACAAGAAAAGACCAAAGAAGATGAGGAAGAAATTTTCAAGGCACGAAAGTATATGTATATATAAAGATTATATTGAAAGAGGATTTGATATTTTATTAAAAGAAAAAACTAATACAGGAATAAAGATTTATTTTTGCCTAAGTAACGTCGAGAGATCTGGGAGATGTTCTTATAGAGATCTACTTTTTTTTTTTTTTTGGGTTTAGTCGATCTGTGAATTTTTTCAAAAGGGAAAGAAAGTCATTTCTTTTTTCAAAATAAATAATAGTTTATTCTAAAAGGCCTTTCTCGCAGTTACATAATCACACGTGCATGTGTAAATGTAAATCTGTGGTGTGCTTGAAAGTTGGGAGATAAGAAAATATTTGAAGGGCATTAGGAGTGTCCTAAAATGATAGTGTTATTTGAAAATTTATTAATCAGTTAGTGTGTGTTTATACAAAATTATATGGGTATTTTTGGATCTATTCATTTTATTAAAATTTTAATTAAATCATAGGATTAGAAACGGTTGTAAGACAAGCTGTAGTTTTGATATTTATATTCAAAATTTCATTGGCAATAACTTTTTTTCTAATAATGTTATTTGTTTGTCGCCCGATATTGAATTTGTTTAAATCTTGCATATTTTAGGGACAGTAATCAACACCTCTATATTTTTTCGTAAACAAATACACAAATACAAAACTATATTGTATAGAAAGCCCCAGTCAATTTCTTATACATAATCATTATTCTTCCATGATAAAACACAACTGCTCTGTTATTTTCATGACAATATATATCACTTTTATAAGGTTTACCCGTTTAAGACTCACCAATCGTTTTTTTGTTTGACAGAGTTAACTAGTTGCCAATGCCATATATATCAGTCTCTATTAGTTATATCATGACAAAAATAAAACTACGTTTAATAATATGTAGTTGCTCTGTTTAGGACATACATTATATATAAATTTAAGAGTACATAGTTTCAACTCCTATTTTATTATAAAATGAAAGTTAGGCACCCAAGAATTTGTATTTGGCAAAGGAAAATGTTCTGTGTCCCAAGAACAAAGCATATAGGTAGATGCAAAAAGTTCCTGTTTTTTTTAAGAGAGCACCATCTTTGACTCCCAAAAAGTTTTAGGAACTCAAAAAAGCCTTTTTGTAATTTGTAGTATTTCTTTTCAACCTTTTTATACTATAAAACTATTTTAACTAGAAGTACAAATTATTCCAAGATAAAAGCCAAAAAAATAGTTTTAGATTTAAATGGATACATAATTAAGTGTAGACTCAAAGAGAAGTCAAAACGTAGTATCAATCAATCTATTGACACTAAATCTAAGATCCACTGTCAATTTTAAAACCAGAAGTGGTCAAATGATAGTCGAGTAATGCTTAACATAGTAAAACATGTATAGTTACAAAAAGTTTTAGGAACTCAAAAAAGCCTTTTTGTAATTTGTAGTATTTCTTTTCAACCTTTTTATACTATAAAACTATTTTAACTAGAAGTACAAATTATTCCAAGATAAAAGCCAAATAAGTAGTTTTAGATTTAAATGGATACATAATTAAGTGTACACTCAAAGAGAAGTCAAAACGTAGTATCAATCAATTGACACTAAATCTAAGATCCACTGTCAATTTTAAAGCCAGAAGTGGTCAAATGATAGTCGAGTAATGCTTAACATAGTAAAACATGTATAGTTATGATAGCCGCAACTATATAAACAAGAATAACTTTAACTGAAAGTGTTGGTAGAAGTAGAACATGGTTGAAATTTTTCCATTTTGCTATAAATTTTTTTTTGACCAAAGGCTTTGCTATAAATTTGAGCGTAGAACGTACAAACAAATCTGAAATATTTCGATTCAGAAAATTTGTTCATGCGTGTGGACAAAACGAAAATTATTGGATTTTCTTGAATGGAATATAATTTCACTTACACAAGTTTTGATTTTCTTCTCTCTTTTTTTTTTCGTTCTCTTTCCGTTTTGTGCTATCGAGGAAGTGAGAAGAAAAGGGAACTACCTTTAAGGAAATTGATCGAAAGAAATGATTAAGCCATAATTACAAGTTGGACCAAACATAGCATGTTGCATGTTGTTTTGTAATGTGTGAGAGAGAGAGATAGAGAGAGAGGATCTTTGGCATTTCCCGATGAAGACGATAGCGTCGATAGGACAGTCCGTGACGCCTGTCGCTCTGTCTGTGGACCCTCTATATGAAGCTATGATTCTCATGCACATTGCTCTTCTATTATCGTCCATTTTATCATAGTTTTTATTATTATTATCAATCATCAATCCTCATTCATGAGCATAGTGGATTTTAATGGATGATAACAGAATGACTGTGACTTACGTTACAGTCATTTACTCTATAGATTTAAATCCAAGTCTAGTATAGCGATGGGTTTTTAGGATATATGATTACATTGGTTTAAACATTTTATATTTTTGTTTGCATTACTATTTACTTTTCTTAAAAAAATCTGTTTGCCTTAAGTACTTCACGTTTACAACTTTAATGTGTTTGTTAAATTTACAACTTTGATGTTAGGTAAAATAAAGTTATTTGGATTTTAAAATTAAAAGGCTGAATAGTAGTATATGAAATTACGTAGAAGGTGGATATATGAAATTAAGGTGATGGTTCGATATATTTTTTCCACTGATATGGTTCAATATTTAATTTAAATTTAGGTCGAAATATGTTTTGATTAAATGGATTTAAATCATGAGTTTGGAACTCTATGTCTATTTCTATATAAATAGTTTTGCAAGGGGAATGTAAGATTCAAATTGTTTGGCATCACCACGTACGTATCGGACTTCGAGTTTCACTTAACCAATACAATTACCATGATGTAATATCACAAGCGTTAGAACTTAGAAAGTATTAAAATCTAACAAGTCTGAAATTTTTCTAATAGCATAAAAAAAAGTTGTTTGACAAAAAAATAAGCAGACATGCATATACGAAGGTCGACGGTAGTTGTAAATCTATTATTTTGAATAACTATTTGCTAAATGTTACATAAAATGAGCAAGTAGTACAATAATTTTACATATCTTATACAATAGATTACATTAAAAATTCCATAAATAATGCAACTCAACCTCTCTTTTGGCTTTTTGTGTTTGCCTTCTTTTGGTCCATTGGATGCTTTCATATTCCCCTTTTGGTATCCAAAGTTTGTGTCTACGGTTACAAATCTTATTTATATAGTTTAATATTTGCTTACGAAGTTAATTATTTTGGGGTTCAACCGTAAAATCCGAAACGCCAAATTTAATTCCAAATGTGGGTAAACAGTAGTACAGTACATTGTGTATTGTCCGATTGCTGATCTAATGGTTTTTCGGAGGTCGATTATGAAGGAAAAATCGTCGGAAAAACTGTATATCCAGATTTGATTGAAGAGCTAACGTAAATAAATATCCAAGAAAAAAAAGTATATATATATATCAACCTATATATTCAGTTAGATTTGCATATATGGTTGTAAAAACAATTTTTTGGTAGAAATTTATGTGAACAAAACATTACAAACTGAACACTAGTGCTGTTATAAACTTCATATTATTATGGCTCCACTCGTACCTTGTTAATTATTACTTTTTGTAATAAATCTATTTGAATATGGACGCCGGTCTTATTATAAAAACTCACTCGGTCAATATTCAAATACGTTAGACGTCACACATTATTAAAAATATGATTTAAACGTTTCAAACATATGATGGACATATATATAGCATAGCTGCATAAGTGGTTTCTCGTTTAAAACTGAGAACAAAAGTTACTGATATTAAAAAAAAAAAAAAAAAAAAAGGTTACTGATATAACTTGTTCATATCTTAAACAAAAGTAAATAAATGAAACATATTGTACTAAGACTGAGAAAAAAGGCATAATTAATAATTTCTTACAACAAAATATATTGTTCGGATTAATTCGAACTTGGTTTCACGAGTATGAAACAAAAAAAAAAAACTAGAACACCCGAGACCGACATGATTCCTTAATTGAACCGTCCCGCTTTGAAAACTACAAAATCCACTTGGGTTGGTAATTGGTATGGACGTTAAACCATTGAGTAGCAGAATGGTTGTATTGTACAATATACTTTTCATAATCACGATTTTGTAAGACATCGAATGATATCTTAATAACACATTTATTATACAGTTCCGAACAAAAAATTGTTGATAATTCTTTTTCTGCGTCAATTGAAATTTTCTATTCATTTTGCTATATTGTAAGATCACCGTCAAATGCAACTGTGTGAAACTATCATTCCATGTTTTATCTTTTGATTCCAAAATCATATCTTTCGCCAAGCTCTTCAGTGGTAAGGAGGCCCTTGAGCTCAACACATATCACACTCGTGTTCCCGCGAGATAACTTTTTGTAGCTTATGGGCCCAAATTTGTTGTAGCCCAAATCCATAAGCTTTACCACAGCCTTTTTACATGTGACTCAGGATCTCAAATTTTTATTTATTTATTTATTTTGGTCGAAATCTCAAAAAAAATTTAGATAGCTTTCTCCTTGTTGTTTTCCTTTTTCCTTTTTTTCCTTTGTATGAATAGTCCAATTTGAGAAAATCTTATCACCTGCACCAACCAAAATTAGATCATAAGCTCAAAAGAATAAGCAAATGAAAAAGAGATCTAAACTCTTATTGACCACAATAAATATCCGCCAGAGAGACATATATAAATACTTCATCTTGCAACACAATGTGACTCTTACAAACGAAAGTCGAATTTAGCTTTTATTCTGCTACCAACCAAGTAATCATTAGGCGCTTATACATTTGGAGATAGAGAGAGATATACACATCGAGACAAAAGCCAAACAAAAGGGATACAACACACATGACCCATCAGCACGAGCTGGTATGAAAACGAGTGGCTGCGTTGTGAACTTGTGGATTAGTTAGAGATAATGATTTTAGATATTGAAATATTCTTTCGTATGTTGATTTAACATATCCATGCGAACTTTCCTTTGAGGAAATTATATAAGAGCGAGTATCTTTGAAGAAAACGGGCACAACATGCAACAAAAAGTCAAACAAAAAAATCATGTGCCATTATACTTTCGCAACGTTGCTACATCAAATTTAAAAGTAAGATTTCGATTCAAACTGTTCCCACTTATTTGAATCACTTTATTTTAGTCGTTTTAGGTTTGATGGCAATATTTAATGATACCTTCAGCCAATACTTAACACTAAACAAAGAGTTTGATAGCATGACTAATGAATTTGATTACTAGACCGATCGATGATTCACTTTTGGAGATTAAAACTCCCGACAGGATTTGACTATTTTATTGAGTTTACAAACTTCTCTCTACAACTATAATTCGTTCACAAGAAGACGACTAGCTTTGAATTCTCTTAAAGTCTTCAACTCGTATCACTCGGATCCATCAACTTTCGATGGACCTTCAACAAATTTGGTAGTTACTTGCAAACGATCGAAAAAAAAAAAAAAAAAAATTGTGATAAAATAAGTGTTTCGTCAAATTAAACAAAAATAAGAAAAGTAAGTACTTTGACGAAATTAGAAAAAGCAGGCACGCTTGCACGTGAGGAATTGAGAAACTTCTCCATCGCTCGAACTTTTTTTTTTGTTTATCAGTACAAAAAGGATCAGCTGTTAAAAGTGCCACGTGTCGATCAGCCAGATCCACCTGTCTTCTTCACTTGTGCCTTTTATCTCCACTCTCTTCTGTCGCCTTCAGTCTTCCTCTGTCTGATTCAGTAATTTGTCTTCGTCTTCTCTGTATGATTGTATCAGTGAATCCAACAACCCCAAATCTTCACTTCCTCAGACTGGGAAGGAATCCAATGAAAAAAATCTACAAATGTTGAATATTCCGCCGAAATTCCTTCCCGTTTACTCAACTCTCATCCACATTCTTGCTTCTTTCCTCTGCCCCTCCGACGTCAGCGGCGACTTTCCGGCAACTAGATTCGATCTCGGAACGTTGACTCTCTCAAGCCTCAAGCTTCTCGGCGACGCACACCTCAACAACAACACCATACGGCTCACTCGCGAACTCTCTGTTCCTACTTCAACCGCCGGAAAAGCTTTGTACGGAAAACCGGTTAAATTCCGACACCCGGAAACTCAATCTCCGGCGAGTTTTTCGACTTACTTCTCCTTCTCAGTAACGAATCTCAATCCTTCTTCAATCGGAGGTGGATTAGCTTTCGTAATCTCCCCGGATGCAGAGTACATCGGATCCGCCGGCGGATTTCTTGGTCTAACCGGAGAATCCGGATCCGGGTCGGGTTTTGTGGCGGTTGAATTCGATACGCTGATGGATGTGCAATTCAAGGATGTAAACGGTAACCACGTGGGATTGGATCTAAACGCCGTCGTTTCAGCCGCAGTGTCCGATCTAGGAAACGTCGATATCGATCTCAAGAGCGGAAACGCTGTGAACTCGTGGATTACTTATGACGGGTCGGGTCGGGTTTTAACCGTTTACGTATCCTACTCAAACGTCAAACCCAAATCGCCGGTTTTGTCGGTCCCTCTCGATCTCGGTCGCTACGTTAGCGATTCCATGTTCGTCGGATTCTCTGGTTCAACGCAAGGAAGCACAGAGATTCATAGCATCGACTGGTGGAGTTTCGCTTCCTCTTTCGAATCATCGGAATCTCCTCCTCCGATGTCCGATTCTCCTCCGCCGTCGTCTTCATCGTCTTCCCTCGCACCCTCCGTATCCACCGTCCGGAGAAAAACTGCCGATCCATCTTCTTGTCGTAACAAACTCTGTAAAAAGTCCCCTGCCGCAGTAGCCGGTGTTGTAACCGCCGGAGCATTTTTCTTAGCTCTATTCGCCGGAGCTATAATCTGGGTTTACTCCGAAAGAATCAAACATACTCGGAAGTCTGATTCTTTCGCATCGGAAATCATGAAATCGCCGAGGGAATTCACATACAAGGAGCTGAAATTAGCCACCGACTGTTTCAGTTCATCGAGAGTGATCGGAAACGGCGCATTCGGCACCGTCTACAGAGGAATATTACCGGATTCCGGCGAAATCATCGCAATCAAAAGATGCAGCCACATTTCACAAGGAAACACCGAATTCTTATCGGAATTATCTTTAATCGGAACACTTCGTCATCGGAATCTTCTCCGTCTTCAAGGCTATTGCAAAGAAAAAGGCGAAATTCTTCTAATTTACGATCTAATGCCTAATGGATCTCTCGACAAAGCATTATACGAATCTCCAACGACGTTATCGTGGCCTTACCGGAGAAATATCCTCCTCGGCGTCGCTTCTGCTTTGGCTTACTTGCATCAAGAGTGCGAGAATCAGATCATTCACCGTGACGTCAAAACAAGCAACATCATGCTCGACGCAAAATTCAGTCCGAAATTAGGCGATTTCGGACTCGCGAGGCAAACAGAACACGATAAATCCCCGGACGCAACCGCCGCCGCAGGAACGATGGGGTATTTAGCGCCGGAGTATTTGCTCACCGGTCGAGCGACGGAGAAAACCGACGTTTACAGCTACGGTGCTGTTGTTCTAGAAGTATGCACTGGTAGAAGACCCATTACCCGACCCGAGTCCAGACCCGGTTTGAAAGCGGGTTTCAAAACCGGGTCGAGTTTGGTTGATTGGGTTTGGGGTTTGTATAGAGAAGGGAACCTGTTAACGGCGGTGGACGAGCGTTTGAGCGAGGGAGAGTTTAACCAGGAGGAGATGAATCGGGTTTTGATGGTGGGCCTTGCTTGTTCTCAACCCGACCCGGTAACCCGGCCCACTATGAGAACTGTGGTTCAGATTCTGGTTGGGGAAGCTGATGTGCCGGAGGTTCCGACGGCAAAACCGTCGTCGTCGATGAGCTTTAGCACGTCGGAGTTACTGCTTACGTTGCAAGACAGTGTATCGGATTGTAACGAAGCTTTGGCTCCGATCTCGACAACCTCTTGTTCCTCCTCGGAACATGACATATTCATTGTCGGCAAGGATCGATCGGTTTGATATTTATTCAAAATTATAGTTACAAATAATTATAAACTCGAAGCACAATTTTGTACGTAAATTTTAAATAAAGAAAAACCTAAACTTTCACTGGTAAAAATACTAAATTTCGAAATGTTTGATTTGTAAATGTAAATTCCCAATTCGATTTACTAATTCTTAGTTTTGGAACCTCGACTGTAGTTTGTAACATTAATGTGTATCAAATAATTCAAAAGTATTAGAGATATCAGATATGTTTATTTACTCTAGTAGTTCAACTAGATGGTAAGTTTGGTGAATGTCCCTTTCTTATGTTTCTTTACTTTGAATTTGGTAAGAATTTCACTTTCTACTGTCCAAGAAAAGACTTTGCGTTTGGTCCCACATCTATAACTAGAACTGGAAGCATAAATCAATAAAATGTATAACCTATAGTTCTTTGGTCATCATTATCAATATTATCATATAGACATTCTATGAAATATTGCTTGCACAGGTCAGCAAAAAAAATGGAATAAGAGATAAGAGTAGAAGCATGGCAAGGACTAGAAAAACAAATAAGATTGATAAAATATTAGAATATGGTGGTTGGTCGTAATCATAAGAAAATGGCATACGCTAAATGGGAATCTTACTAATTTCTTACAACAAATCTATACTTTTACGAACTTTTATAGTGGTGAAGCATTTACACTAATTTATGTGTAGCATATAGGTGGGTTTTTATTTTCTTTTTGTTTTTTTGGGCTCTAACACAGTTGGGGATCTAAGTCAACTAATTCATATAAATTGTTTTTGTCCTGGGATATTAATATTGTCCTATTAGAAAGGCTATCAACAAAAAAATGGTCATAATGATTTGAAAGGCATTCACATTTCACACACTAATAAAAAGGAATTAGGAGACAATTCAATTTTTGAGATTTACCCGAACTTGGACGCCATTTGGGTTTTAGGGCTCGACCCAAATGTGAAAAGATCTAAAGTCATCTAATTGGGCCAAGCATTAATATCATTTCTGTGGCAGGCATGTTTAAGGAAAAAATAGAGCTCTTCTCAACCGTTCGGCTATATTCAATGGAACTAAATTTACGCAAGTCCAATTTTGGAACATGCATTTTTTGAACATAAACTTTTACATGGTTTAATGAACATTACACGATGTTATTTTTTAATCACGCCCCATCAACAACAAGCAAACATAGAATAAAAACATCAACAAAGCAGAATGTGAAACGCTGGATCATCATACTCTTAAACTAACTCTAGACAGATGCAGTCTCTGTGTTTCATTTGCCAAGAAGATACGCATCACGATCTTCAAGATGGTGCACACATATCTTGCCTTGAAGGGATTACTACCACATACATGCTCACAAAGAACGTGAGTTTTTCCTTCTCTTTCTCTACACATTATCTTAATTCTTAATCACTGGCCACAAAGATCTTAATGTGATAAATAATACACATGGTCCAATTTTGAAATGAAATGAAATGATTGAGGTCTCGATTAAATTGTGGACCCTACGGATCCAGTGTCTTAGATTACTTGATATGATCAAATAATGTTTTGAATTTCAATTTTAATATCATATGCTAACAATCACGTAAATTTTAATTTTTGTTCATTTTGTTCATTTTGTTCATTTTGCCCATGTCTCTGTGGTCTAGTGGTAGGAGAGAGGTTGGGTGAAGGGTGAAACTCCCAGACCCAAGTTCGATTCTCCCTGGAAACAAAATCACAGTTGTGTGGGTAGTCTGTCAGTTGGGCCTAGACCCAATTGGTTTACATGGTAATCAGAAATGCAGGCGGCCTGATTACCCCCTGGCATTAGTCGGAAGGCATCTCAAACTCGGGATAGGCAGGGTGGTAGCCCACGGGTGAGTCCACTTTATAGCACTTCGGTGCGTTCCTACCAGGGGCTGACCGGAAGCCGATAGGGTCTATTAAAAAAAAAAAAAAAAAAAAAAAAAAAAAAAAAAAAAATTTTAAAAAAGGAAAATCTTTTTTTTTTTNAACAAGGATAAGTCTTCTCTATTCGTATATTTTTGTCCACGATTAACCCCAGTCGAATAGACAAGGAGTCACAGATTTGAGAATGACACTGATATTCATCTGGTGACACATTAGCTGGGATTAATTTGAATTTTCTTCCAACATATATATTCAGACCGAAAAAATGAAATACATAACGGTACATGAAGAAAAAATAGGAAAGAAATTACCGGACATGACATGAGAAGAGTAGTGACAAATTGTACCATTCTCACATCGATGATCATATGATAAATATACATTTATGTATAAATAACTCTGTACCCATATCATTGATATTAATATCATATATATCACCCTCACATATACTTCCACTTCAACTTGAAGCTTCTGAGTCTCTCTCCTCTCCTTGGAATAAATCTCTCTCTAGTCTGTTAAATGGAGAAGGGAGATAATTAAAACATAGAAAAAGCATACAAATAAAATAAAATTTATGATAATATTATATATTGGCATGCGTATATGCCTTGTAGTATCATCAAATTTCATATGTTTTTTTTTTTTTTTTTTGTTAAAGCAATTTCATGATCATATGTTTGACGAATGTTATCTACCTAAACGTTATAGATAGGTAATTAATTAAAGTGGAGAGCAGATCTTACTCTGTCCTCCAATAAGAGCACCGGCGGATCCAGCGGCTGAGGTTTTATGGTGGATGTACGGTTTCTTGCCGTGCAAAGTCTCCGGCGGAGGTCTAGAGTTATGAGTCTCTGGTCCCCTGTAATCGATCTCGTACACTTCCGAATCCGTTTTCTCCGATCCTTGATGATCATGTTTAAAAGTACAACTAAGAAAAGCTAATGATATATCTTAACAATTGACTGTTTATAAAACAAAGAACAAACATACCTATAGCGAAGCAAGGCACGGCAAGGAGAAGGTACATCAGGAGAATCACAACGGTCGGCTTCATTTTCACTTCTTTATCAAAATTTTGAGTGTTTTTTGCTTTCTCAGATCCTACGCTCTCTACAAATAAATCCAATCAATGTTTTTCTGCTTTGAATGGTAATCTTCCGGATACATGATGCCCTTATTTATAATAGCATGGACTGAAAAAACACGTGTCATGTTTTCATTCAAAATTTACCTTTTCCCAATTATTAATTAAGTTTTCAAAAAAATGTAAGTAGTTCTGTATTACATTGCATTAGCAAAGCTTATACTCCCTCCGTTCTGAAATAAGTGGCATTTTAAAATAATTTTTTTTGTTCATGAATAAGTGGCTTTCTCACAAATCAATACAAAATTTAATGTATTTTTGTTGTTTTGACTGTTTATATTCTACAAAATATTTTTTGATTGGTTGAAATGTGTTGTAATTATTGAATAAACATGTGTTATTTTGAAAAATAAAAAAATTATAATTTCTTAATCTGTGTGCTAAACCTAAAAAGCCATTTATTTCAGAACGGAGAGAGTATATATATATTTTTTTTTTGATAACACGAGATACACGGTAGTCCACATATTCTTACCATTTAAGGTAGTCTGAGTGGCCGGAGACTCAAACTCATGATGGCAGACATCTCAGCCGAGGTTCCTATACCACCAGACCACGAGGACCCGGTTACGGAGGGAGTATATTCTGCATACTCATCTGAATTTTGTTTATTTCTTTCTTAATAATGAATTTATGCTGCTCAAATTTATCCTACAATGATTTGTCTCAACTGATTCAAATGATTAAACAGTGTCCTCCAGTCCTGACTTCTGTGTCCATATAAATATGCAGAAGAGTGTGGGTACAGAGAGGGACATTATTAATTATTTGAGCCCTTCTGCAAAAAGAAAAAAAAAAAAAATAGTTCACGACCGTATATACTTATAAGAAAATTATAAATATTTAAAATAGGGAGAATACCATAAAAATAAAAAGAAAAAGAAAAGACAAGTTCATGTGTGAGGGACAATATTAGCTTTCAGTCTCATGGCTTCCAAGCTGAATTCGTGTTACATTCTATTCATTTTTTGTTGCATTGCATCAAAACGTATTTAATGAACAACTGTACTATTATTTGCTTCTAAGATCTTTTCTATTTACTGTATATGGGAAATATAGCCCATTACATATCGGAAAAACAGGTTTTATCTGTATTGGCAGTAATAAACATTGAACGCAAAAACTAATCAAACCATTACACTGTATATGTATTTGAAGCTTTATATGTATTGATTTCATATTACAAACTGTCACTAAGAAACTGGTATGTTAATTCCATATATACAAGGAGTATGTAGAAATACTATTTGGTTATTTTGGCGGTGATATAAAAATGTTTATATTTTAAATCGCCTACGTACATACACGTTATTAATTGTAGAAATCGCTGGTATGAAGTTGATACACATTATTGAGTTTAATGAAAAAATTGAATGAGATGTTAATGTCATATGCTTCATCTATCCCCACTTAGTTCTTACAACTGTACATCTCTGTACTCTCTACCTTTCCATTTATTTCAAGTCGGTAGATGGATGGATCGTGCACCCCAAATATATCATCACTATATATATTATATACATATGTGTTTGTGTAGGAATGTGAACATTGATGTCATGTAACATACAGTTAGTGTTTATATATATAAATATGCATTTAGTTATAAAATAGGTAAGAAAAGCGAGTGGATACTAAAATTTGAGAAAGGAAAAAAGTAGTATTTAAGGATCACATTTTTCCAGATTTAATTAAAAGAGAGTGAATACAAAAAAAAACATACACGTAAAAAACCAAACAAATTAATATCTAAGAATTAAGAATACCTGATTTCACAGAAAATGGATGCGTACAATATGGACAAATAATACTCATGTTTATGTAAGTTGACTCCCAAAATCATATATAGCTTTTGAAAACGTTATATTATATTAAAATATTTTAAAATTTATATAACCCAAGTACATCCGTACATGCCAAAGTATATGCTTTACCTTCGAAGAGTCTCGTTGTTAAAAAGAAAACCTTTGACTTCATAAGTGGAAATTTTAAAATGTGTCTTCATAATTTTAAATAAAAACCATGCAAACCCGAACAGCCAAATCTGAAAAGCTAATCACACCCGTTATCAGTTCAGTCTGGTTTAATCAAATGAGATACTAAAAAAGTTAGAATTTTCAAAATAAAAAGTTGAATTTAGGTAAGAGATGTCTCAGTCTGGGGGATGTCCATAGACTTCAAATCTTTTGTATTATTTAGATATATGTATGTGTGTGAGAGAGGACTCCATAAATGATTTTGTCTAACATCTTCGTGGCTCATCTTCAAAAATCATAAATTACAATGGGTCCATATCCACCTCTACAGCTATTTCATGGCTGTGTTTTCTTAGGCGGTCTCCTTTTCACACCCACCCATCTCTTGGTTTTTTTTTTTTTTTTTTTTTTTTTTTTTTTTTTATNTTTTTTTTTTTCATAATATATATGTAATTTGTAACAAAGTTTATGTTTATCTATTATATACCTGGAATTATTGTTATTTTGTCTCACGTTGAATTAATTATGAAGTAAAATATTGATTTATTTGTTTTAAAATTTTGGGTCTTCAATATGGTCCCAGAATCGAACTAAAAGGACTACAATATAAAAGCCCATATACAACATGGGCCAGAAAAGCTTCCAGTTTTCAACTAGAAGAAGCTAGATTCATCATCATATTTTAATTTGTTGACAACAAAATCTAAGAAAACAAAAGAGAAAAAAAAGCATTGTAAAAAGAAGAAAATATATTAGGATGACAATTAAGTAAAGGTAAATGATATGTTTTCTTTAGAAGTTAGAACGAAGAAATCATACATTCAAGAGTTGATATATTTAAATTTTGTTTTAAGGAAAAAATATTTAAATATGTAGTTTGTTTTATAGAAACACGAAAAGTTATGTTTTGTTGGATTGCTGATATCAAGTGAAAATAAAACAGATAATATTGTAAATCAAGAAAGACTTTTGTAAGCTTTAACAAAAAACAGAAAAAAAGATTTTGTAAATTGTATTTGAACATTTCCTATGCAAGAGATAGGTACACCTTACGCCATATGTGTGATACAGCAAATCTTGAAATCTACTATACAATTTGTTTCCTCTATACATAAAAAACAAATACTAAAACACTTATAATAACAGAGTCAATGTATCTCCTAATCAATGAAAACTAAATTTCAAATACGAACGATTAATTATACCAGTCAAATTGACTAATCACGTGATAGACCTAAAAACCCTACCTTAATTTTCTTCTTCGTTCAGAAGCAATACCATCTTCTCGCCGATCCTCGCCGGCACCGATTTGCTCCTTGTCAACTCCGGCCGCCGTTCAAACTGTATCTCCGTTAATTCTACTTCCTTACTGTTAATGTTCGTTCCGAGAGACCTCACCGACTCGTAAACCCCAATACTTTTCTCCGTGGCGACTTCCGAGTCCGATTCAGTGGTCTCCGATCTAACATTTTGCTCTCTTCCGTTTCGTGATTCAACTTCTCGTTGGTTATTTTCTTCCCAGAATCTGAAAGCCAACGACGAGGATCCGTACGGTGCAGATCTGCTTCTCGTCAACAGCAGAGCGTTTATCGGCGGCGTAGAAGCCGGAGAGACAATTAATTTAGGGATTTTGAAATTTTCTTCTTCTTCTTCTTCGAATTCCTCTCCATTGTCTCCAGCTGATTCTGTTGCCGGACGATGTAATTGGCTTATCGGGAAATCTTTCCCCCTCTCGCTCTTCGATTTCGGTCGAGAACACGGAAACGAAAACAATCGCCATTTGGGCCACGACATCGTTTTGATTTTACCGGCGAATTTGCTGTAAAACGAAGCGTTTCGGATCCACTCACAACGTCGCCGGGTCGGGTTTTCGTGAGATTTGAGTTGAATTTTCGGCTTCGATCGCTTGACTCGGACCTGACCCATGCAAGTGACCTTTGGAGACGACGGTTCTTGAGTTACCGCCGCCGCAGATTTATTCCGGCGAACGAAGAGAGGACTCGCGCGTGACCTTCCTTTGCTTCGGCTTCTACTTCTGCTTATGCTTCCGCCTCTACTTTTGCTCCTCAGAAACCCCATGAAAGGCGGTGGATATTTGTCGACCCGACCCGGACTCGAAACAGGTCTCCGGGAAATCATCATCGTCTTCCTTACTCTCTATCTCTCTCTCCCCTGTGTGTACTGGTTTCGTTTCGTTTGGAATTTTTTTTCCGTTATTTTTTAATTTAGTTTTTCAGCACTTAATGGTTTTAAATAAAATAATAATTTTATTTTTTGTCATCCGCAACGGACGAATCGATTTTAGGGTCACTCTTTATAAGTTGTTTAATGTGATTTAAATTTTATTTATGACTTAATTTGTTATAACGCTTACTAGTACAGGAGATTTACTTCTTAATCTACTTTTGTTTTTAAACATTTTTGAGGTTCCCTAACTAGGCATAGATTAATAAGTACATTGGGTAAACCCAACAACTTACTACTCTATTCTTTTTTTCATTAATCTTCTTCTGTGACTTTGACTGCTTTGGAAGGAATCTTTGGAAAAGTTATATTCTAGATTTGTTGGTGTCGTTTCGTTTAGTATGGAAAAAGTCCCCTTTTACTTGTGAAATTAGATACTTACCGTCGACAGAAAGAAACTTGTTACGTTACTTATCGGAATAAAAAAAAAAAAAAAAATTCTTTCAAATGAATTATTGACTACGTAAGATTTTCATCTTTTTTCTTTTTCTTTTCGAGTGTGATGTATAGCGTTATCAATCATTTGTAGTTTCTAATGTCACAACAAAATACAACTTTAAAAAGTTTACACACAAATTTGGAAGTAAAGTTTTTGCTATTTGTTTTTTATTGAAACCAAAAGTTACACACACGCACACAATCAAAAATCTTTGACTATGTTTAGAATAAATCAACGATAATACATATGACGGATATACATACGTAAATCACAACCATCTCAAGATGTTACATTGTATTTTAAGACAATTAAAAAATATGTATATAACTAAAGCGATTTGAATAGTATAGATGGGTGTTGATTCATTGACTAGAACCGATTAAAAAGATAGTCAGTTTAAAAAATAAAATTTCATATCTAAAAATAAAATAAAAATGGACCCAGTTGCAGAAGTATTGAAATGCGTTGGCCAATTTAATAATAAGAGATCACTAGAAAATGATGGCCTAGAAGCAGAATCCATAGATTTTTTTGGACATATGAAGTATAAACTTGACCTCGCTTTTGATTATATGATTTGAAGATGACTAAAACATAAAGTGAAAATCTTTTTGACAACAAACAAAAGCTTCCCTCAACTCTTGTCTCCCACTACCTTTTTTCCTCACTAACCCATGAAAAGATATCAACCCAAAATACGTTTACACGTGGAAACAAATTTTAACACCCCCAGCGGAGAAATGAAATATAGCAAAAATCATATATATGTGGATGTTCAATCCAATCCAGCTAAACCGAGTCGAATTTCAAGTTTTCGTTTGGCTTCTATGTTTCAGTAACCTATAGACATTCGAAGTCGAAAGCTTCGAATTAGAGAGGACCAGACTGAACACCTTATTAGTTATTTCTATTCAACTCAGTTATTATAAATGGAATATACAAACGAAGACTATACCAAGTCAAATAAATCAAACTAGAGCAAGGTATACAACGAAATTCAACCCAGAAAAAGTTTTTTGTCTACCATTTTGGAACTTTTTGTTTGTCCACTTTATATTTAGAAACTTTTAGATATTAATTTACAAACACTGATTAAAATATCACTTTTCACGGTTTCACGACGTGTGCATAGAGCGTGAGACATTAGTTTTTCTACAGAAACGTAATTTTAGAGATCCGCTTTAGACGGAGGAAAGTTTTTGCTGTTTGCGTGTGGTGACAAGCGAAGACACAGCGAAGACGACAATCACACAGAGAGACAATCTAAAACAATTCACTCTTTCAATGTGAACACCAAGAAACCTGATCTTTCATTACGTTCACAGGAAACGAATCATTTTCTTACCAGTTCTTTTCATAAACTATAGCGATCTAAAATACTTAAAGACATTGAGGGACAGATAAGGTTATTTATCTTAATTACACACGGAAAACATATTTAATGACATTTTGGTTAATAAATGTTTTTAAAAATATTTAATGTAAAATCGTTTAATTATCATTTATTATTGTACAGTTATATACTTATATATAGGTTTGGTTTTGAGATCATACAGTAATGGGCATTATGGTATGATCACCAATTCTGCCTCATTTTCATGTTTGGGGAACAAGGAGAGAAACTGAACAAGATGAAAATTATGGCTTGATCATTGAATAAATACACTGATTCAATCCCCCCAAAACCACAGACCAATAATTTGTTTCTCTTTAATTTATGAAGCACTATTTTCTCTCAATGGATAAGTGTATACGAAAAGAAAAGGAAAGAAGAGGAAGCAAAGTGTGAAGAAGGTTCTTCTAGTAAGTCTCAACAATGTATTGTAAGTCTTAGACCGCTAAACAAAGCTTTCCCGCGTTCCAGACCTGCAACAGTAGAAGCGGATAAGACTCGTTTGCGAAATAAAAGACAAGAAACTCAAACGGAAGTGCATTTGTTGGCGGCGCCAAGAAAAAAACTAGCCTAGCGGAGTTCACAGATTCTAATTCTAATATTGAACAACAGAGATGGAGAGATAAGACGGTTTTTCATGTTTCCATAAGTAATCCAATTGACTGCTTGAATAAAATTCTCAATATCTCTTGACTGTGAACAAGTTAGCATGCAGCAAGCACTTAAAAGCTGGGGAATGCATAAATGCAAACACGGCCTACTCGATGAACCAATACATAAGTCAAAAGTATGACAATCAAGAAGATGGATCTAGAAGTAGGACTAGATACTCCTTAGTACAGATCTTAAACTATGTCAGCTGGAAATCGATAACACAAAACAAAAGTCCAATGAATAAAGCATTCACCATTGCCACCAGTCGGTGCAAATAAAACTTTCAGAAATGGCATTACATACCAAGAACATTACTCGATTCGCATTACGAATGCTAAAATCAGTTGTAGGAATCAATGAAACAGTGATGGGAATTTCGACTTACAGAGAATCAAATTAGCCAATTTAATCGGACTTAACATCCACATTCTTCCTAGCAGCTCTTGCATTGTCATATTCAAACTTCAACACATCAGGAATATGAGAAGTATCCTTCACACAGAGCCACCTCCCCAACACACTCTCCTCAATCATCGGAAAATACGGATACAACACAGAATTCACCACCCAGAACCAACTCGCACCTACAACAGCCCCAAGCGCAGCCCCCGCGAAAACCTGAGCCACCGTGTGGTATCCTAAGTAAACCCTAGAATACATGGTAACAAGAGCTAGAGACCAATGTAGGAGATTGAGAATCCATCTGCTTTTCATCCCAAACCAGAACCCGATCCCTTTACACGCCATCAGGCTGAAATACGTCGCGAAGAAGAACATGAACTGCGAGTGGCTCGAAGGCCATCCGTGCGAATCGCAGGCTTCGAGCAACGTGCAGGTCTCAGGACGAGCCTGTTCAACGGATGTCTTGATAAACTCGTTGATCACCTGCGAGATCACGAGACCTATACCGAAGAAGATCCCTTGAAGCTCACGCCGGAAGAGGAAATGGGAGACGAATCCTCCGAGGCTGATGAAGACCGGGACGAGAGAGATCCAGGCCAGGAAATGCCCCAGCTGATCGCCGCGACGGTACCGGACGTGTGTGAGAGTTACGGCTTTGAGCTGGTGAGGTAGGTCCATTGGGTGATGAATCGAATCGAGAGAGAAGGAAGGGATAGATCCAAAAGGGATCGTGTTAAGCGAGAGAATTTAATTGGATTTGGTCTCAGGTTTCGTTTCCGACAGAACAACTGAGAAAGTGACGGAAACGTGGCTGAGAAAAGGCCCAGACGGTGGAAAGGTTCCGGGAGGACAACATTCTGGATGCGTGACACGTGTACGTATGTATGTATACTCGAAATGGAGTTATGTTCACATGCGTCGCATTACGGTGTACGCAACTGACAAGTTAGAAGTTGACACGTTATGTATATGGTTTGCCACGTTGGCAAATGCAAGATGCTTCGTGAAACTCACGATAGATGATGGTTGGTCAATTGCTTATGAGGTCGTTTTAGAAATACTTGGAAATACGAGGGACTAATTTAAAATTATAAGGAAAATACGAGTCGGCGAAAGTTTCGTGTTTTTTTTTTTTTTTTTTTNGGCAGGCGCGAGGGAATTGATCCAAATTATCCAACTCGTCGATTCTTATTTCGCCGGAGAAATTCGTTAAACCTTTTCGTGTTTCGGAATAAGATTTCTCGGATGCAATTCTGAATCAAACACCTATTATCGAAGAGATTAACTGTGGTCCGGCTTCTCCAATGGCAGATGATGGCTCCGCATCTAATCGAAGAGACCCAATTAAGTCTTCAGGTGATTTTATTTTTATTATTTTCGCCTTCGGTTGTGAGCTGTGATTTGAAATTCTTGGTCAAGTGAAAAGTATAGGAGAAGTATTAAGGTATTTTTGGTTCTGGGCTTTACCATAAACCCTCGAGTTTGATTTGGCAGCTGAGTGTTATTTCAATTTAAAATTTCACTGTTTTCCATTTTGTTTTTTGATTTCTCACTAACTTTTCCTACTGAGTCTCTTTCGTGATGCAATTTTGAGAGTTATGAAACACACATCAGAAGTGGAGCGTTTTTATGTGTATTGATGGATTTGAAGGATCGGACTTTTCAGTCGGTGACATGGATTTTGACTGTATTTCTGGATGTGACGTTGTGTAGTTGGGAATGTGGCGGGACAAAGAAGGCGGCAACAAGCTGTCACGGTGGCTAAGGAAAGAAGAGAACTACTGGTTAGGGCAAAGCGGCTTTGTAGGGTGGGTACTTATGGCGATGATGAGAATGCTCATGTTGAGAACGAGATGATGATTGATGAAGAGCAGCCGATACTGGAGGCTCAAACTAGTAAAGCCGTGGAAGAGCTCAAGTCTGCTGTTCAGTATCAGTAAGTCTATCCTGTCAACTTGGAAAAAACCACAAAATCATTTGTGTGGAATCTGTTGGCATGACTTCTGTCTGCTGTCTACTTATCATCTTTTTGCTCGATTTTCAGGGGAAAAGGTGCAATGCAGAAGAGGGTCAGTGCTCTTCGGGAACTCAGGCGTTTACTGTCGAAATCCGAGTTCCCTCCTATTGAAGCTGCACTCAGCGCTGGTGCAATACCTTTACTTGTGCAGTGTCTTTCATTTGGCTCTCCCGACGAACAGGTTTCTTCCGTTAAGCCTTATATATGCTTCAATGCTATCACTTTACTGTAGATTTTGGATATTATAGGTCCATTTGTATAGATTTCTTAAAGTTAGAGATTATTTTTAGTAACTAATACGCATCGAAATAAGATAAAGTAAGTAGGTTTGTGATCTTTTGATCTCACTTCTGTCTAATTACAGTTGCTTGAGTCAGCTTGGTGTCTTACAAACATCGCTGCTGGAAAACCTGAAGAAACAAAAGCTCTATTGCCTGCACTGCCGATGCTCATTGCTCACCTCGGAGGTTTGTACTAGGAAACGAAGTCTGTTATTACTCTTCTTTTTTTTCTTTTTGTGGGATTAGATTTCTTATGATTCCAAGTTGATATTTTAGAAAAGAGCTCTGCGCCGGTGGCTGAGCAGTGTGCTTGGGCGATTGGTAATGTTGCGGGTGAAGGAGAAGATTTGAGGAATGTGCTTTTGTCTCAAGGGGCTTTGCCACCTCTAGCACGTATGATTTTTCCCGACAAGGGTTCCACAGTAAGAACAGCTGCATGGGCGTTGTCAAACCTGATTAAGGTATGAGAAACCTGGCTCGCATTTTATCTCATTGGTTTATGATCACAAAGCCGTTGTTACAAAGTCATTTCACTTTGAATTAATATAGGGACCTGAACCAAAGGCGGCAGGACAACTTGTCAGAGTCGATGGGATACTTGACGCAATCCTCCGACACTTGAAGAAAACGTGAGAAAAGTTTCATCTCTCTTTACTGCAGCAACTTCTAAACTCGTTGTGATGTCTTACTTCTTACTGATTCATTCAGGGATGAAGAAATTGCCACGGAAATTGCATGGATCGTTGTTTACCTTTCTGCCCTCTCAGATATCGCTACAAGTATGCTTTTGAAGGGAGGCATTCTTCAACTACTTATTGAAAGATTAGCAGCCTCAAATAATCTACAACTTCTCATCCCGGTAACTTTCTCAAACAGACTTTATTGACTAAAAGATACAGGACTCTTCTATGGATTATATATTAACAGAAGTTTGAATTCAGGTTCTACGAAGTTTAGGCAACTTTGTTGCTGTTGATCCCAACGCAATACTAACCATCCTTATCCATGGACAGAACACTGAAGGCTAGTATCTGTTAACTTCTGGTTGAAACACCATTATCTTAATAATTTATCTTCTTCAAGATACTGATCTTCCGAATTAAATTCCAGAAAGTGTTATTGGTGTGCTTGCAAAGTGCTTAAGAAGCGAACACCGTGTTTTGAAAAAGGTCAGTATCACATACCTAATTTGGGTTTTTTCAGTTATTTGAAGCGTTCCTTGTACTCATCACTAAACTCATTCAAGTAGGAAGGTGCGTGGGTGTTATCTAATATAGCCGTGGGATCTATCGAACACAAGAGAATGATACATTCAACTGAAGCAATGCCATTGTTACTACGGCTTCTTTCCACGTCACCCTTTGACATAAGGAAAGAAGTTGCCTATGTCTTGGGAAATCTCTGTGTAGAATCTGGAGAAGGAGACACAAAACCAAGGATTATTCAGGAGCACTTAGTCTCCATTGTCAATGGTGGTTGCCTCCCGGGTTTTATTGAGCTGGTCAGATCTGCTGACATGGAAGCTGCTAGGCTTGGTCTTCAGTTCATCGAGCTGGTAAGCCACTAATGAAATGGTCTTAAAAGCTCAATGTAGTTCGAGTTTGTTTCTTTATTGACGCATAGTCATTTTTGGATCCAAAGTTATCCTAATGGGTTTTGATTTTTGCCCGGGTGGTGGTTAGGTTTTAAGAGGAATGCCAAACGGAGAAGGTCCAAAGCTTGTGGAAGGAGAAGACGGCATTGATGCAATGGAGAGGTTCCAGTTCCATGAAAACGAAGAGCTAAGAGTGATGGCGAACAGTCTTGTAGATAAATACTTCGGGGAAGATTATGGAATCGATGAATGAAGTCGGTTCGGTTCTAGGTGAAATCCTGTGGGAATAGAAAGAAAGTCGGATGATGGAATCAAAGGAGAACCAGTCGTCCTAGATTTTTGCTTGTAACGAAAGAAAGTGATAGTGAGAGAGAGTAGACATGTTTAGGATTTTGGTCCCTCTTCGGGTTGTTGTTGTAACTTTGTGTAATACAGCTTTGCCTCACCGTTTGGGATTTTCGCAAGCTGGCCTACGACCCTCTGAGTCTATGAGAATTAGATTCAAATTGATGGATTTCAAAATATGCTGTTGTATTATTTTGAAATTCCAAACAGATTCTTCTGGCGCAAATATTTGAGAAAATTCATGCAAATTTTTTTATAACAAAAACTATCCTATTAATTAAAATTCAACGCTTTAATTTACTGTAAAATTGAATTTTGGCAATTGATATGATAAAATAATTGTTTTAATCCTTAGCAAACTTTTGTTGAATAAATTTTGTGAAATAAAAACAATTTTTTGGTATTGTGCTACAAGGTAAATTTTTTTGGGGGAATTGGCAATTTACCCCTAAAAAAAGCTCTTCTTGTCCCTTTACCCTTTTTTTGACTTTTGCTATTTTGTGCCAACATTGCCTTTCAATATAGT
>OVBJ01001351.1:0-29480 GCA_900406535.1 Noccaea bulbosa
TTAAAAGTGACATATGTCGCAATCTTATGAGTTATAAAAATCTTATGTGTCTGCAACCACGTCGTGCGCATCCAGCATTGAACAATAAAAAATAAGTGTATTCTTTAAAACCTCGACCCTCTGTTTTCATTCGTGTAGAGCTCTCTTCATGACTGTTGGTGCTTCCGCTCCATCACCAGTTTGTGTGTGTCAAGGTCCAATGTTCACGTGGGTGATAAAGGATTTCAAATCTGCGCAAGACCGTAGAATTATTGAGTCTCCGGAATTCAGAAGCGGTGGCTGCAGATGGTAAGCACAAGAACAATAACTGACTTGTTGTTTACATGCATGATGATTCATTCCACGGTTGATTTTTAGTTTTTGGTTTCCGTTTTTCAGGTGTGTAATGGTCTATCCCAGTGGGGACAAAGGGCACAATAGCATGTCTATGTGTATGGTTGTTGGTGATTATGAAGATATATGCCTCCCGGATGGAAGATCAACGCAAGGTTTTGGCTTTCTATAGAGAGCCGATCCGAACGTATAGTATTAGATGGTGGGCGAAGATGTTTTGATGCCGAGTCTCCTAAGTGGGGTCTGCCAAACTGGTTGCACCCTAGCAAACTTAATGATGGTTTTCTTGATCGTCACGGTGATCTCAAGATTCAAGCACGCGTAGAGGTTCTCCACAAAACTGGTGTGTAGTCTTTTACAATTTTTTTTGTTTTTTCTTAAACCTCTCTAGCTATTATCATCCTTAACTTTTTTTTTTTTTTACAATTTTTGTGTGTCAAGGTCCAATGTTCACGTGGGTGATTAAGGATTTCAAGTCTGTGCAAGACCGTAGAATTGAGTCTCCAGAATTCGAAAGCGGTGGCTGCAGATGGTAAGTAGCAGCAAAATAACTTGTTTTTTCATGATGATTCATTCCATGGTTGATTTTTAATTTTGGTTTCGTTTTTTCAGGTGTGTACTGGTCTATCCCAAGGGGTACAAAGGGCACAATAGCATGTCTATGTATATGGCTGTTGGTGGTTATGAAGATATGCCTCCTGGATGGAAGATATACACTAAGTTTTGGCTTTCTATAGAAAGTCCATGCGAACGCAGAGCAATGGATGGTGCGGAAAGATGTTTTGATGCCGAGTCTCCTAACTGGGGTCTGCAAAACTTCTTGCACCGTAGCGAACTGAATGATGGTTTTCTTGATCTAAACGGTGATCTCAAGATTGAAGCTCACATAGAGGTTCTCCACAAATCTGGTGTTCAGACGTGTTGCTGTGTCTAGGGCTTTAGACAACATGTTCCATCGTTTTTTTGTTTTTTTTTATTTATTTATTTGCATGTTCCAGACTTTAGGCCTTTAAAACCTGATCACCATGTGGATTGTCATTTCTGGACTACTACAAATTTGCTCAATATTTGAAATAAATTCGTTTCTTACAAATATGTATTAGTTTGTTCCAAAACAATTATTTCCCATTGCATATGTAGTCATAGAGGAAGAGTCTTCTGCTTTCTTCAGTGCAGAACCACAGCTCAAACCTTCTACTTCAGAGCAAAACTCTACATCTCCTTGTGTTGCTTCACTGCTACAATCTGTCCTTCCGGTAACACAACTCTATGTACAGATCCAAATCCTCCTTCTGCCAAGAAATTATACTGTTGCAAGCTCTAACTCTTTGTATGAGAAAAGTTTTCCAAATACAGGCGCTTTGTGCTGACAGATGGAACAGAGAGGAGGCGGAACAGGAGGAGCGTTGCGTGCGTGATAGAGAAATTGCTTCTCTTAAGTTTCCACTAAACTCATCCAAGCCACTCTCCTTCTACTCGATTCTCCTCCAACAAGCAAAGCCCTTTTAGCACATACTTGAGAAGGCCTTTTCATCACTTATCAATTCTGATATCAATGGCTTGAATCTCCTACTTGTGGAAGGTACTGATGATAGTTATTCGCTCTCTGAATCAGAACTCAGAAGAATCAGATTCTTCATTCTCTTTGATGACCAAAGCTTCATCCTTTTTCACTTCAACTGTGAAGAAAGGCGATGATGTTCCGATTTCAGAGCTAGACACTGATGAAGTAGTCCCAGCTTCTGTACCTGTGAATGTTGTCCCAACCTCAGGGCTGCTCATAGGAGTTGTTGTAACTACTGCTCTAGCTGAATCTAACGACCTGTTTTTCTTCTTTTCAGATGCTAATTCTTGTTTAGTTGGTAAAGCACACTCTTTTACTGCATCCGACCCGACCAAGTTCAAGCGCAAGACTTTTGCCTGAGAACGCTTTATCGCCACGATGTTACATTGTAACTTCATCAAGGCACCTTTTCTCTTCATGCTTAATATGTCTGTTAAAAAAAAAAAACATTTCAATCACACACAGAGAGAGAGAGAGAACAAACGATCTTAAGAATGAAGTTAGATTTTGGTTACTTACTTATCAAGAACTACCCAATTTGCTTGCAATTTCATTGCCTCAGACGCAACAGCTCCACATGGTGATCCAGAAACAATCTTGATCCTGACATTGACCTTACAAAGAAACAGATAATGAGAACAACTTTTGATGTTTCATTATTTTGATGATGGGCTAAGTAAGAAACCTTTGTTTGGATCATAGATATCATGAAGCTGGAGAATCATTCGAGGACAAGTATCAGTGAGAGATCACTCTTTATCTCAGGAGTTGCATCGGTATGCGGTTTCCAATGACGACCTGCACAATCTCCAGCAAACCTTGGGAAAGTCCATAGCTTTCGACCTAAGAATAGATAATGAATTAAAGAGACCACACTACACTACACTAACTCCATGATTTAGTGTACCAAAGAAGAAGAAAAGAGTATGAGAAGTGACAACAACAATGAGAGTTATGCAGTCTCCAGGATGAACAATATGAGTCAAAATGCTGTCATTGAAACCTCTCTAGATGCTTTAACAGCAACAAGAACCTTCTCTGTCCCATTAGTAGAACCTGATCTCTCCTCCTGTTTCCCTCCCATCATTTAAAAGAAAAATGCAACAACAGTTCTCTAGATTCCTCTCTCTCCCACCAAGATTATTGATTTCTAATTTATCCTCAGAGATTTTGTAGCTAGATTTTTGTTATTGCATTATTGAGGCGAGTTGGAAATCAAGACAGAACCAAACCATACACACCCACTGTATAACTGTATTTATTTACACTCTATTCTCTTTGTATAATTCACAAATAGTATTTTGTTTTTCCTATTACAAAAATTTGTATAACTGTATTTTTCTTTCTTACTTGAGTTTTCTTCAACTTTTTTATTTCCTCTTCTGCTAGTCTAAAAGTAGATTTTTGTTTCTTCCTACTATTTGGCAGTCGTCAACATTTTCTTTCCATTTTCTAAAAGCTCTGTTTATCCATGTTATACTTTCTAACAGTTCTTGAGAAATTATGTGGTGTTTTCCTAACCAATTTCACACTTCGACTGCAGAAGACACAAACTTCCCATTCGCTTTTAGTTGTTTAGTTAAATTTTGGCCTTTTATAGTTTTATTATAAAAATAATGGGTCTGCAGGAGTGAAAACATTTCAATTGAACCCGACAGTCTCATCAGACTTGTACTAACACAAACAGTTTGCGTCGTGTGAACTAAGTATGGATTGTCAGTCGACATGAATCAGTGCCTTAAAGGTCCAATCTTAGGGCCAAATCGAAGAACTATAACAACAGCAACAATATTATAAACCTCATGTCAAATAAGAAAAAGAATTATGTTGTTAGGTTTGTGTCATCACACAAGCAGACTAAGGCCACTATTCAAGCTCCAGAGGCCTATACGCACTACTGGAAACTCAAGACTTAGACCAATTTACATCCCAAACACCACACCACACAACACAACATAACACATCATTTGTATAATCTGCAGAACAAAGTTGTATATAATAAAACATATGGCGCAAAACCCTAATCTTGCAAAAGATTCGGACTGCTGAAGACGCGCTTCAAACTGGGGCAGACTGTTCGGAACTTCGCCATGCTCACCGAGGATATCTGCTTATCACCAAGACAGGGTTTTAGTTATACATCAAAATGGTTTATTTGCCAAGTTTTGAAATCGAAGTAAACACTCTTTTATCATTACCTTTGGACAGAAACGGAGATCCAATGTCTCTAATGAGCTGCATCCTGATATAGCCGCTTCAACTCCTGCTTCGTCCATGTTACAAGACTACGAAAGACAAACGTAACAAAGTGTGTTTAGTGTCTGTTCAAGTAATTCTGTTAAACTAAAAGACAGGAAAAAGAATATAAAGCCATACTCTAAGCTTATTTAACTAGCTTCAAGAAAAGCCAGACAACTAAAATATAATCTGAGCCAGTTGTGGGGCAAAAACATACCTGAAGAAAGAGACTAGCCAATCTTGGACAGCCAAGCTTCAATACCTCCAGAGAGCAACAGTTGCTAGACAATTCATTTTGATTCGAAATAGAATTAGCAATAGAATAACACCAATCATTTGATGGACGATAAAGAATACGTCAGATAACAAACGGGAAATCCTCTTACCTTAGATTAAGCAAGACTAGGTTGGCACAGGTGAGATCAACCTCCTTCAGATTGACCGATAAAGAAAGGTTCAGTGATGATAAATGGTAAAACCGAGCTGCAGGTGGGATCAACACTTTTCTGATATTGGGGCAACCCACGCAGTTGAGGTTTTGCAGTAACCGGTTGGCTGTCTCAGCTGGTTCTTGGGTACTCTCACTAGAACTGTAGCCACCAAAGTAGTCAAACAGCTGTACATTGGCTGAACCCCAATCAAGGTCATGCATGTTAACACAGCCGTTCAAACTCAAATGAGTCAAGTGTGTGCAGCACGCAAGTAGATCATCTATCGCAGTCTGACAGAGAGTTCCATAAGACAGGTCCAACTCCTCGAGTGCCGGCAAAGCACCTTCTTTGTAAAGAGGCTCCAATGATGAGTCAGTGAGATACTTGCAGGCTTGTAATTTGAGTACCTAACAATAAAAGTATCAAGGCAAGTCCAAAAAGCAATAGGATGTGATAGAAATAAACATGAATGGCTGATATACAAAGAATGCACAACACATAACTCGAGAAGTGCTCATAGACAGAAGAAAAAGATATATGCTCTGCTGCTGGCAGAAAGGGATAACATTCAGCATCATACAAGTCATAATGTCTTACCTTTAGCTGAATGCAGGACTTGAAGACAGGCTCCAAATTCATCAAGAAAGTGTATGATAAATCAAGAACAGTCAAATTTGGGAGCCCGTTCAAGGAAGACAAGCCATCAGAGCCAATAGAAGGGCATGACATGAGCACCAGTGACTCAATTAGTGGGCAAGAAGCAGTGGTTGCAGACAGACAGTCGTCCCTCAGTTGACTGGAAAAGGTAATGGGGGAAATATAATTAGCAGCACCATAAAATCAGTCATGAAAATGGAAATTAACAAATAATAGATAATTACCTGCAGAAAGACGCATCTAAAGATGTCAATAGAGGACAAATAATGGATGCTTCAGACAGTACACCGCAACCTTTCAATTCAAGCGACACCATATAAGGCGCTTCAATATTTAGAACACTCAGTTTCGGGCATATTCCTAAATTTAGAGACCGGAGGGCGACCTATTCACAACCAGAAGGGAAAAGCAAGAAATCCATCAGTTTAGATAACTTAGTTATTTCATATCTGATATGAGAGAAGCAACACTCACAGGCTGGAAGAATGCAGTTTCAAGATGATCACATCCATCCAGACAGATTTGCTCTATGCGAGGGCACTTCAGCTCAAGAGAAGTAACAGCACGACAGCCAACAAGGGAAAGACTTGCTAATGATGAATTGCAGAACCGCACTGCAGTTAAGCTCTACAAGATGATAGCAAATTTAGAATCAGTTAAGCAACAAGCAAAATATCACCATTGCTGATTTTCATTTCAATAAATTACTTCACTATAAATGTCATTCTGTTGTCCCATGCAGCCGATAGCTGTAGCAAAAAAATAGGAAGAAACTATATCACACCTCACAGTTGTCAAGAATTAATGACTTCAACATTGGGCATCCACCATCATCACTAAATATCTCACAAACAGTGTTAGATAATGATTCACAATCAGAGAGATCCACTTCTTGCAAGTTCTGGCACTGCAGAACTAATGTTGTCAAATTCTCCTGTTTCTGGAGAGCTAATCGCTGCAACCAAGATGAAGACTTATCAGATAAACTCCAACCAAATGGAACTACAGTAACAAAATCATGTTGACTAAGTGCATACTCGAAGGGAGTTGGAAGTGATTGTGATACGGCGAAGCGCTGGACAGTTTGACACACTGATCGATGAAAGCATGGTGCTTTGCAAGTTCAGCTCTGTGAATCTGTTAACACAGCGAAAAGAGGACACTTGAGTGATACAATAGCAAAAGATAAGAATAAAAAGGCAAAGCAAACCAAAGATGAGGACTATACTTGCGGCAATGGACTAGGCTCATACTCTGCAAACGCGAGAGATGCAAAGATACAGATGTCAACAGGTTGCAATTATCAAGCTCCAAGACCTGCGATAGATTATATGTGGTTAACCCAACTGGAAACAGTGGTCTCTAGTTAAAGGTTGTAGAACAATATAAATTTGTGTGGTAAAAACAAAAGCAACCACAGACCTCTAGCGCAGGACTATTAGCAATCCACGTCATAGACGCGGAGGTTATACCCTCACAGCTATGAAGCTTCAGAACTGTCAGCATGGGAAGATGTACTGACTTCAAAGAGGAAAAGGACACAAAAGTCAGATAAACGAGAATGAGACTACAAAAGTGGGAGAAAAAAAACCCAACAGGTAACAGGACCAACCTCAAGAGAGATATTGGGGCAGTATGACGCATTAAGACTATGGAGATTAGCACAAGCCTGGGCTATTTCACGCAAAGTTTCATCGCTGACACAGGAACAGTTAGAAACGTCGAGCGACTCTAATTGAGGACACGATGTGGCTGCTGAACGGATGGCAGCATCCAAGAGCTTATGGCAGGAGGCTATATCAAGAAGTTGGAGGAGTGGAGTGTTAAGCATCGCCTGTGACATGTTGCTTCTTTTTAATGATAAAGTCCTGAGCTGCGGACACCTAAAAGATAGAGACAAAAAATTAAGAATGAAATACACATAACCGAATGAGAATGAAAATGAATTTATTGTAAAGCAGCTTCACCTGATAGACAAACGCATGACGCGGCATTTTGTAATTTTAAGTTCACGTAGCCGATCATGACTCAGGTGTATTTCCTGAGCACCATTTCCCAGAACAGCCTCACTTACAGTCACACTCCTTAACATATTACACTCCCCTAATGCCTGGAAAAGGTTTTCACTGATATGACCTTTTCCTATAGTTAAGGCCTCAAGATTCCTGAAACAGAAGAAAAGCATTACGATGGATATCTTAACCTAATTTATGAAACCATCTTCTACGTCAAAAAAAAAAAAAAAAAAAAAAAAACNTGGTAGCTGCTTTCAAAGCAAGAGCGTTAACAAAAGGAGCACCAAAAATGTTCACTTCAGTGGCATTTGGATAGCGATGACACATGTTTTCAACTGCACAAAAAGCAACCAAATGTTACATTACTCTTATCTATATTGATGTCATCCGAATCTGGATCAGTAAAACCGAAGAAATAAAATACTACAAATCAGAGGCTTGCTGCTGAAGGCCAATATCATCATAAAAAAATACAGAACGAATGTCAAACAACTTACATTGTTCGATAGAAATCCTCATATTTTCAAAGTTCAAGACCTTCCAGAAATCCTCATGAGCACTAGCTACCCTCCACTGTCGACATACCATAGCAGAGCGACAAAGGTCGACATGATTCAAGAAGGAGAATACCTGAGTGGAAAAAAAAGTTACAAAATTATGAAAACAAAGAAAAGGATACATAGGTATTCTTCTTGAAATCCAAAAGATGCATACCATATGTAAGAGGTCATCAGTCAAATCAATATGAAGTTCAAAATCTTCCGCGTCTGAAGAACCATTATCATCTCCGTCATCTTTTCTCCCATCTTTCCGACTGTAATTCAAGATGAAATTCTGGCAGAACATATCAGTATCCGTCCGAGAAGAAGAGGCAACGCCAAAACTGACTGTTCTCTCCACCGACGAACCAGAATTCCCAGCATCTGAAGATACCCCGGAAGTCGACCGGCACTCACTGCAAACGAACTTGAGCATCAGTAACACATAACAGATGAAAAAAGGATTCATCATTCATGTGATGAGGCTGGTAAGCCTAACTACAATTCTTTAAAAATCAAAATCCGTTTTCCGAGTTAAGAGAGCTCACGCAAGGCCAGAGTACACTTTAGCACGCTTGTGGTGCGAATCGTGATCGGCTTCCTCCATGGTACTATCCTCATCTGCAGCCGCAGCCGCAGCCGCCAATGCATTGCTACTCTCTCCCTGAACCAACTGATGCAGGCGAATCTCCGATGTCCAAAAGCGCTCCATCTCAGCCCCGGTTGCTTCACCGTCTTCCTCCGCCGCCAGCATCTCTTCACACAGCGTCCAATCCTCGTCCTCAGTGAAAATTCTACCGCCCGCGACTCCTAATTCCCTCTCGTTTTCATCGAAATCGCCATTTTCGTTATTGTTATCCATGGCCGTAGCTGACGATTGTTTCAGTCCACCGGAAACTCCGCCGCCGTTTTCTTCTTCTTCGTTGTCGTCGATGAAGCAGTGGAAACACCAAATCCTCATACACTCCAAAAACGAATAATTGAGTCTCGATCTACCACATTTAATTGAAACCTGATCAGGTAATTAACAGAATTTTGGGGGAAAGTGACCAAATTTGGAAAGCCCAGATAGAATTCAGAGAAAACGGAATTGAATCTCTAATTTTGGGATTCGAGAAGGAAAAGATCAAGCGCTAATCTGAATTCAGATTAGGGTTTGAGGAGAAGAGAGAAACGGAAAGGTGAATCGGATCAGATCCTGCCAAGAGAGAGTAGGAGGCGGTTTCATTGGAGTGGTCGACGGTAAAATCCGGCGAATCGTAAGAGAAGAAAATCGGCGAAAATGGAAAGGGAATGACGAAAATTAAAAAGACAAAACAAATCGGGAAAAACAGCAGCTCGTTTGATAGTCTTTGGTCCTTGCTTCACCGTTCTTTTTTGGTCTGGAAAGACGTTTCGAAACGATGTCGTTTGTCAATAATTTACTGTAAAGCAGAGAGAGAGAAGATACTCTGACTGTAGTTAATTACAATGTTTAATCGTACGATTAATTACACATTTTTATGCGCAACTGACATTTCCCAAACGAAGACGAAGACGAATCGATCGTGTCACATGACGTGAGCACGAAAATAAGTACAAGGAACGGAAACAATGACCATCCGTCAGCAGAGCCGGGCATGAGAAATTTGTGGTCCCATTCAAAAAAAAATTCCGGGGCCTTACATAAGAAAAAAATCCAAGTTTGCATAAAAGAAAATTACAATGCCTTGAAATCTAACAAAAGTTTATAAATTCTGGTCCATGACAATAATATTAGTTATATATGCAAGGCTGCGACCATAGGCATAGTTATGCTAGATTGAAAACTGAAGTTTCAAACAGAGATTGAAAAGTATGTTTGTAGAAAAAATTGAAATTGAAATCTAAAAGTTACATACCTATATGAAATCTACAATCAAACGAACATGAAAACCAAACAAGAATCTCTAAGCTTTCCAAAATCCAGTTTCTATTTCTTTTTAATCTCTCGTGACTCAGTTTGCGTTTGATGACGAAGACGGTTCGTATTTTCAGTTTTTTGTGTTTTTAAGATATAAAATTTAATTATTCTTTAGATACACACTGTTATTTTGCAAGGTAAAAAATATCAGAAACAATATTTATGGGCCCTTGAAAATTTAATAAAAACTGAGGCCCCATTCCAAAGAATTATTGTAATGGGCTCAGGCCCGGGTCTGTCCGTCAGTGCGTGGCTCTAGCCACGCTGGAGATAGCATACTGTAAAGTGTAAACACTAAAAACATTACTCAAGTAAAATTGTAAAAATAATCCAGTGTTGATACTCTAAAGTAAACTTTGGCTCGAAATGAGCCGAAAGAAGAAAATTCATCATCTCTTTATTCTTATTTTTCCCTTTTGAGTTTTGACATTCATTTGGAATTATTTTATTTGATTTTTCTTTATTCGTTATAGATCTTTTTTCCACATTTATAAATTGTTCCTCTAATTTAGTCACCAACCAAAACTTACCACTTGTTTTTTCTTAATAAAGTTTGAATGAAAGTTTTATTTATATATGAGCCCACTCTAAAGACTAAAGCCCACCAAGATAATATAACTGAACCATGTATAAGTGTAAAAAGGCCCATTAGACAGTTGCCACACTCGGAAGAGGAAAATGAAAAACGGCGATGCAAAGTAGAGAGAAAGTCGAGTGAGAAGGATCAAAGATTCAATTTAGAGAGAACAATGCTGCATGATCTCACTAGTTTCCAGGATTTATGTTGGTTGCTACTCTTTATGCATAATTCATTGATATTATTGATATGACGGTGGGTGGTTGGGTGTGGATATGTGAAACAGCTGCATCCGGTGTGTTAGTACGACTACGACCGAGTCTGAGAATGTAATGGAAGTATCGTGTGTGGGACGGTTGAGTTATAATTAAGACATCTCATTATGAAGTATCGAAAACAAAAGAAATATCAACGAGGAAGAAATGAGTTGTTTGGTGGGATAATGAAGTTAAGTCCCAATTAATTAAAGATTTAAGTAAAACTAACTGTTACGAAGTAGACAGACAGGTGGGTGGAATTTAATGCATCCCTTCTTTTAAAGGTTCCACTGACTCAGAAGAGCTTCAATGTCATCACAAACCCCCAAATCCTTCTTCTTTATTTTTCTAATTATTTGTGGTTAGGAATTAAGATTGAAAAAAAAAATAAAAATAATAAAGAAAAATGTCATGGTGGAAGGGTTTCTTGATCTGCTTGATGTTGAGCCTGTGTGTGTCATCGGAAGACAGCATGCAATACGAGTACTTGAAAGTTCCGGCAAGTGAGTTTGTGAGCTCCATAAACTTGATAGTGGAAGTAATCAGACAAGTGAGTTCAATTCTTTCTCAGTTTGCGAATTTCAGTGGAGATCGTCGGCTGCAAATTGCGGTTTCCGATTGCCAGGATCTGCTCGATTTTTCTTCAGAAGAGCTGAGTTGGTCTGCTTCTGCTTCTGAGAATCCAAACGGTACGTACCTTAAACCCTAATTAACAACATAATCTCTCTAGTTTTATCACATCCCTAATAGTAGTGTTAAAAACTTTGAATGCAGAAAATGTTAACTTCATTTGTAGAATGCAAATTCTGATCAGTAATATATTAAAATTGTTTATATAACAAAAAAAGAGTTGGATATCGTTGATATATAAATAGATTCGTTTGATAATGAAATTTGAAAAGATGTCTAAAAAAAATTGGAGTAATCGATAATCTTTTTTTTTATAGATAAACAAACATATACATCGATAAATTGGAGAATGATTTTTGCGGGTTTAGGAAATATCGGTCAAGCTGACGTTTACGATATCTGTCATAACTTATGCTACTCCGTTTACTTGGCAGAACTTGTTGCCTTTTCCAGTTTAACCGACTAGAAGAGAAAAATTTCTAAAATCGGCTGTTTAGACGGTCAACATGCTTCAACCACATTGATTTTGATCAAATTGGTAAAACCACAACCACATTATAACATTAACAGAAGTCTGAAACGGTCCAACACCCATAAAAGATAGGTAAATTGGCACTGAACCATAGTTTCAACATTAGTACATTACACATGAAACATTCAAAATAGGTAAAGGATGAAACTAATGTGACGTATAAATACCAACATATATAGTACATTCTTTTTTTTTCTTTCTTTCTCTTTCTTTCTTAGTAACACCTGTACAACTCAACTGGTTTGGACTTTTTTACCTAGTTAGATTCGATCTCCACGACTCCAATAAATGATATGACGAGGTGTACCATCAAAATGATAATAAGCGATCATTTTTAGAATGTAGTCTCGTTTATATAGATTAGTCTTAGTATGCTTGATAAGTCTCTTTTAGTCTCATGTACATTCGGTTACAATTAATGAGAATAACAAGAATTAATTCAATAATCATTCATGGTGTTAAATGGTAATAATATAGTAAGACGTTTAATTGACATAGGCGAATTGAAGAAAAAAAACTTATTTACCAAAAATGTATTTAGGAGTATATATATACCTTGACTAGAAATGATATGCTGTCAATTCTTGCAATTTCTGCATTAAATTTGAAGGTTGGCAATGGAAATTAATTGCGACACGGTTATTAGGTGGTTCTTTGACCAATAAGTTATACTCTACTTGATAAGTCTTGTGTAGATTGAAAATTTATAATGTAAACATATGTCAAGTGATGATGATGTTACATCAAAGTTGTGCATTTTCGTCAATGAAATGAAAGCAATTTTTATAATCATTAGTAAATGGCATGTGCATAGTAGGGACAGAGAACGTGGATTCAAAATCTTAGATATGGCATAAATGTAAGTTAATGAAAATGATAGTGCTGAAAAAACAAGAATATAATTTTAATCACGAGTATGAAGACGTGTGACAATGTTGTGTGGGACCAGCAGGGAAGGGCAACGGAACAGGGAACGTGGGATCAGACACAAAGACATGGTTAAGTGCTGCTCTCTCCAACCAAGACACTTGCATGGAAGGCTTCGAGGGTACTTCTGGTCTCGTTAAATCCCTTGTCGCTGGTAATCAATCAATTTATTTTTGTACTATTATTGTATGTGTAGTGTAAGGTTACTAGAGACTTAAGAGTAAAACTTAATCCAAACGCTTTGATAACTTTTAGTTGGCTTGGTTTCTAATATTAGTTGGTTTGGTTTCAGGCAGTATGGATCAACTATATTCTATGCTTAGGGAGCTATTACCACTTGTTCAAACCGATCAGAAACCAAAGCCCATTTCTAAACCTAGCCCGGTTGCTAAAGGACCAAGGGCCCCACCAGGCCGGACACTCAGAAACATCGACGAAGACGAAAGCCGTCGGTTCCCAGAGTGGATAAGATCAGAAGATCGGAAACTATTAGAAACAAACGGTGTGAGTTACGACGTTAGTGTAGCATTGGATGGGACAGGCAACTTCACGACGATAATGGACGCTATTAAGGAAGCTCCTGACTACAGCTTGAAACGTTTCGTCATAT
Organism: Noccaea bulbosa; assembly: GCA_900406535.1. NCBI lineage: Eukaryota > Viridiplantae > Streptophyta > Magnoliopsida > Brassicales > Brassicaceae > Noccaea > Noccaea bulbosa. Next base: position 13,253 of record OVBJ01001351.1, read on the forward strand.
ACATTAAAAAAGGTTTATATTTGGAGAATGTTGAGATCAAAAAGAAGAAATGGAACCTCGTAATGTTAGGTGATGGCATGGACGTGACCGTTATTTCCGGTAATCGCAACTTTGTCGACGGTTGGACCACTTTCCGTTCCGCTACATTCGGTAATTGTTTTCATCGTATTTTTTTTTTTAGTTATTCATTCACGTGTTCATAAGAAATGGTTACATACAACAACATTATTATTATTTTTATTTTATTCTGATGGATTTGAAACATTTGTGACACAAATAACTCAGCTGTAAGCGGAAGAGGATTTCTTGCGCGAGATATAACGTTCGAGAACACAGCAGGGCCAGAGAAGCATCAAGCAGTAGCCCTGAGGTCAGACTCTGACCTCTCAGTGTTCTACAGATGTGCGATGAGAGGCTATCAAGATACACTCTACACGCACACAATGCGTCAGTTCTATCGTGACTGTACTATAACGGGAACGGTAGATTTTATATTTGGTGATGGGACCGTAGTGTTTCAAAACTGTCAAATTTTAGCCAGAAAAGGCCTCCCTAACCAAAAGAATACTATTACTGCACAAGGCCGGAAAGATGCAAACCAACCCTCAGGTACGTTACTATTTGCCAATCTTCTTCAAACTTATCCCAACCTTTCATAGCTATTCCATCATCCCAATCTTGGTAGTTCTGAAAAAGAAATAAAAATTTTAGTAAAAATGAAAAACCGAAAATTGGATAATCCAAGACAAAAACACAGTGATGTGATAGTTTCTTGTCACCCAAGACGTTAATTATAAACACAAGTAACTGTTCTCCTTGTTTCCAGTCTCACGTCTTTCTGGATTTCGTTCCACAAATAGTCTTAATTACGTCCCAATGTTTGAATTAGCTTTAAGTCTTAAAGTTACAAATGAATTAATGCTTAACTATAATATAATCATGCATTCTAATTAACTTTGGACCCTTGCTCTCACATTCAGGATTCTCAATTCAGTTCAGCAATATCTCGGCGGACGCAGAGTTGGTGCCATACCTAAACACAACAAATACGTATCTAGGAAGGCCATGGAAGCAATTTTCAAGGACAATATTCATAAGGAACAACATGAGCGACGTTGTGAGACCGGAGGGATGGCTCGAGTGGAACGCCGATTTTGCTTTGGACACACTCTTCTACGGAGAGTTCTTGAATTACGGGACTGGTTCAGGACTCGGCAGCCGAGTCAAATGGCCTGGTTACCACGTGCTTAACGACTCGGGCCAGGCTTATAATTTCACAGTTTCAGAGTTCATCAAAGGAAATCTTTGGCTGCCTTCTACGGGGGTTACGTTTACTGATGGCTTGGGCATCTGAGTGCATGGCTCAGGCCTCAAGTGTTTGTATTGTGAATGCTTTTTTTTTTTTTTTTCAATTTTAATTTGTGTTGGTCTGTTTTCATATAAGTTGGGGCGTATTGTACACTTTGTAAGCATCGGTTGATATATCAATGTGTTTAACTTCACTTGATACTATTGTTTTTTTACCAAAGAAAGAAATGTGTGTGAATCGTGAAAGTAGGGCCCATAAAGTAAAATTAAAAGCCCAAATTGCAAAAATACATCGAGCACGATTTTCATTTTTTTGGGAATCGCGACGCTTTTTTTGTGAACTCAACTCCGGCGGTCTGGTTGACAGCTTGGTCTTCTTTTAAAGTATCACGCTCCCAAATCCGAATCGCTCGTTTCTACCACCCTTCCAATCTTCATTTTTTTTTTGGGGAATCGTGACGCTTCCGATTTCCGGAGCCGTGAGCGGACCTTTTCCGGCCAAGGTAGAGTAACAACAAGTAGTGTCTTCGAATTTTGTGGACAGATATGGTGTTCGCAACGGAGGATCGACTTGTTCGCGTGGTGAAAGGAAGATGGGCAAGGACCTCTGACTGTGGCTGGCTTTTTATAGCAGATGAAAGAAATGCTGCGAAAAAACTAGGAATCCGTGAAGGAAACGGGTACAATCGCAATAAGCAGATCATCACGGAAGGGTTTGGGCTGTCTTCAAGTGATGGAGACGTGTGTTTGACATTCCAGTGGCCAGAGTGGATGGATTTCGATAGCTCGGGTGACGATTACAAACGACGAGACCATGGGGATATACTTTGCAGAGAAGAAAGAGTCGCCATTGTTGCATGTTTCTCAACTGTCTGTTGATGATTCAGTAATTGCAAATGCGATTGAAATCCTTGAGGCAAAAGGGAAGAATGCGGTGGAAGAAGATGACTATGAGTTCCAAGAAGATGCTGGCAAATCAACGGATGCTCATGAGATTGATGATGTGGAGTATGGAGGCGATGAGCTGTTTGTTGGTCGCGTCTTCAAAACGAAACGCGATTGTCAAATGAAACTCTCTGTATACGCCTTAAGCCAAGACCGTTCGATCAGGAAACTGACGACTCTGACTTGCATGTTCACTTCGTGTGTATATCATCAAGCTGGAGGATTCTGACGGTTACCAGATTGCAAGTGGCAATCTAAGACACACATGCTCTGTTAAAGATCGCCGTCGATTCAACAAACAGGCCAAGGAGAAGTTCATGAGGAGGATTATACAATCAGGGAACGCTCGTGGTTTACAGAAGCTACTTGTGGACGATCACAAAAGAAAAGTGTGTTACTGGAAAGCGTGGGAATCAGCAAATGATCAGGGTGCTACAGGAGCATCATCTGATGGCGGTTTTGCTTCACTGCCTTGTTACCTTTGGCGGTTGCGTCAGGCGAATCCCGGATCCGTGGTGGACCTCCAGACTGAAGCTGATGCTTGTGGACTCCCTAGGTTCAAAAGCCTCTTCTTTGCCTTCTCAGCATCTTTGAAAGGGTTTCGCTGCATGCGTCGTGTCATCTACGTGGGAGGTTTCCGGGTTGCATCCTAACCGCAAGCTGCCAAGATCCCAATTTCGAGAACTATCCCTTGGCGTTTGCTGTTGCTGCTGACGGTGAAAACGACGATTCTTGGGACTGGTTTTTACGCATGCTCAACACGGCCATACCGGATAGTGGTGATTTAGCATTTGTCTCAAAATGGCATTCTTCAATCTACACAAGCATACGCCGAGTAAGTTTTTGTGCATAACACTCAACTTTGCATCTACTTATTATGTAGAGACATAAGTAATAAGTTATCTATAGATTGACTTAAAACATTATGATAAGTTTAGCATAGACTCATAGTTAGTATAACCCTCGGAATGGTTTTGTTGCAGGTATACCCTAAAGCATCGCATGGGGCATGTGTGGTTCACTTGCACCGCCACGTTTGCTCTGTTTTCAACAGTCGCCATCTCGCTGACCTTGCCGTCAAAGCTGCCCGTGCGTTTCGTGTAGATGATTTCCATGCTGCCTTTGCTGAGATTGGCAGATTAGAGCCAGAGTGTGCAAACTGTCTAGAGGAAATAGGGTTTAACCACTGGACAAGATCACATTTTATGGGGAACCGTTTCAATATCATGACGAGTAATGTTGCCGAGTCTGTTAATGCTGCGTTAAAGGAAGCTAGAGAATTGCCAATTGTATCGCTGTTGCATTCTATCCATACGATCATGTCGACATGGTTTGCAATGAGGCTGGAGGCTACCAAGGCTGAGACATCTTCCTTCCCTCCAAAGGTACGTGAACTGATTCACCAAAGCTTAGAGACATCCGAGGGGTTTACGGGTCGGCGTATCGATGCGTTTGAATATGAAGTGAAGGGAGATTCTAAGCGTTCCTTCTATGTTCATCTACGGCAAAGGAAATGCACTTGCCGGGCGTATAATTTGCTGGGCATACCATGCTCGCACGCCATATGTGCTTCTGTGGCTGAGGGCTTTGCCATCCATGAGCTCCTTGGTCTTGAGTACTCTACGGTTTAGATGACTCCGGCTCTTTAGAGGCTTCTATTCCGAGAGGAGACATCAAACGTTTATCTTTGCTTAAACTTGAATCTTTATTTATAACTCAACAAACATAACCATGTTTGTTTATGTGTATACTAAGCTAGCTTAAAACCAAAAAATGTAGTACTAATTAAGCTATTTCTTGGATCATCTTTTGGAATCACAGAATGTTCGCACGGTCTAAAAGTTATGTTCTGTGATTTCCGATCTTTACAGCACCACATTCAGTTTTACCTCACTATATTTATGTTCTATTTATCTTTTGCTCCAAGATGCAATTTAAAAGAAAAAGGCACCACATAACGTGTTTATCAAGCATCAAGCGTCATATAGACCTAACTTAACCGGAGACCCTAGCTCATGGATCCATTCCCCTCGTAAGAACGGTCCCACCGTATATTTCATGGCCTCTTCCTTGTTTATAACCCTAAATCCAGGCCATTTAACCCTAGCAACGGTTGCTCCGCTTGGACCGTCGTTCTTGTATTCCGCGTAATACAATGTATCGATCGCGAAATCCGTCTCTTGCCATCTCAACCAACCGATAGGATCGATCACATCCTCGATCGTTGACTCCATCACAACGGTTCGGGAATGGTTTTTTGACGGCCGTCCGAGGTAGCTTTTGAACTCGGCCTTTACGGGTTTAAGATCTTCGTTTGGAGCGATCGTACAATTGTGAATCACAAAGCCTGTCGTCTGAAACTTGTCCACTCGTCCTTGAGCTGTCACCGTGTTCTTCTGCCCCGGTACACCTTTTCTGAGAAAGATGTCACAGTTCTGGAATATGGCGGCCGCATCACCGAATATGAAGTCGATTGTTCCGACAATGACACAACTCCTGTAGTATTGGCGGTGCGTGTAGGCGTGTAACGTGTCTTGGTGGCTTTCAAATAGACAGTTTAGGAAAACTGAACGGTCGGATTGTACACGTATTGCCACGGCTTGGTGTCCCTCTGGCCCAGCCGTGTTCCGGAACCCCATGGACTGTGCCATGAATCCTTCTCCTTGTGCCACTATAAGCAAATCAAGCACATATTGTTATTACACCTCAATGTATTTGTTAGCGTTCGTAATTGATTTTACGTTTACCTTAAATTTATATTTGAAAAATAAAACTAGAACCAAACTAAAATAAATTTATATTTAAAAAAGAAAACTAGACCCAAACTAAAAATATTTAGTATCTCAAAACTTTTTACTTTATTTTTTCTTTAAAAAAATTGTTTTCTCATATATATATATATAAGATAATATTTAAAACAATCGAGAGACTAATGTTTTAAGAAATCAGGATATACCAAATGTTGCAGTGAGGAATGTGCGGACTTTCTTTGGGTGGCTTTTGTTCCCGGTCACGATCGTCTTCTGTGATCCATCACCGACCATTGTAACATTAGCCTTCTTCTTGTCAACAACAACTGATTCATCATAGACTCCTTGTTTGATATAAATGATGTACCTACAAAAAAAAAGGAAATTTCACTAAGCAGATACTTTTGTAGTGACTTAAGAAACCAAGTTAGGGTAGTCCAATGGTCATGTCTCTGTTCTACTAAAATCACTCTCCTTTGGTTACTGTGAATTTCACATGATAGTTTTCTGGAACCCTTGTTTATAAAATATATATATATATATAAAGCATTATGAGACGGTTAATACCTTCCTTGGTACGTGACAGGCATTGCTTTAAGTGCATCATTAATGGTTGTGAAATTTCCACTGCCATCTTGAGCAACTGTAGCATTAGGTTTCAAAGCTTTCACATCAACAGCTTTTAACATTCGTCTCTCCTTGTTACTTAACCAAGACGTAATATGATCTGTGTCTATAGCAGAAGATCTTGATTCAAGAAGATGTCTTGTTTTAATCTTTGGAGCCGAGGAAAGATATCCGTCTAAAGATTTGATCATCGCTAGTGAATTACTCGTCAAAACTTGAGAAGAATTGAAATTCTGACGTATCTCCGTTTTGAGTCTCCCTTCTTCAAATCCGTCGAGACATGACTCTTGATAAGACATGACTGCGCTTAGCCAACTGTCTAAATCGGGAACTGTTTTCCCAAAGTTATTAACCTCTGTGTCATTGATTCTTTTCACAGATGTGTCAAGTTCTTCCTTAGCTTCATCCACAAGCAACTTGCACTGCGCCATAGCGTCTTTGTCATCTTTGTTCTCTGCTTTAAGTTTCAAAACCTTTTTGAAAACTTTCCCTAGATCGTCATTGACTGCTTCAATGGAAGACTTTAGGAGGCTTCTAGGATCAGTCAGAGGAGTATCTGTTTTTGTACCGTTGTTAAGAGTTTTCTCACAGCTTGGTTTGTAAAGGGTGGAATTGCAAAGTGTTTGGATGATCTTATCGACCTGGCCAGGTTTCACAGATTGTGCTGCAGATGATGGCGGTTTCTGGCTTGGAGTCTCGCTTTTGTCGGAGCTTTTAGCTTTAGAGTGGTTGTTTGTGTTTTTTCCTTGTTCTTGAGTTTTGTTTTCATATGTAACATAAGCAAAAACAGCTCCAATAATGGCAGCAACAACAACAAGTGTAGAGACGACTCCTATGATGATTCTCTTCCTGAACTTGCGTTTTCTCTCTGCGTTTACGCGTTCTCGAATCTGGTCGAAGTCTTGAAAAGCCATTTTTGCTTTTTCCGTTTTTTACTTGGGGAGGAAAAAATTAATTTTCCTCTGCCTTAGAAGCAAGCTAAGGCAGGGAGCTTAAAATGGAAGATCAATTTTTCTATGGCTTATTGTTTTCTGTGTTAATTTTGTTTCCTTGGTTTCACATTTTTTTATGTATTGTTTTACTTTTCTTTGATATTAATTCTTTCAATTCACAAAACTGGTCTGGACAGGAGAGTTTTGTGGATTTGATGCCTATGGTATGAGGGCCAATTTCACGCCTTCTAATTTTAGCTTCCTATATGAAACAATAATGCTTACTTGAAATTTTTAAGTACAAAGAAGTCCCCAATAAAATAAATGCGTACTTGAAGTTTGTTTATTCGTTTGGTTTAAGTCTAAATTAGGGTTTTTGATTTAAGAAAAAACATTGTTTGATAATTTTTAAGACAGTATTATTTTGTCGTTGGTTGAGCTAAAATTGTTTTTAATTAGCACTTTGTGAAACGGATTGTATTTTGATATGTGCTAAATGTTAATACACAAAAGTAATGAATAGCGTATTCTCCTTCATGCATCCATGCAAGCCTTTATTTTACGTCTCTAGATCAGAGCAGCAAACCCCATTTGTTGGTATGTCTCTCTTCAGTCTTCAACATATAGCAAACCACATTCGTTGGTACTCCTGTGTCTCTTCAACATATATAACATGGCATACCTTCATCCTTTTTTTTTTTTTTTGGTTTTAAGGTTAGCATACCTTCATCCTTGGAGACAAGAACAAGTACACGCTGAATCTTGAAGTTCGTTTTGTGGGAGTATGTTAGGGCTGGATCAACCATCCGTTTCTGGACTTTCTACGCTCTAACCATCATAGTGTTACTCAGGATTTTGTATGCTATTGGTTCGAGTACTGGTGTATCAGCTATTTCACATGTCATTATCAGCATGTAAATACGATAATACGACAGCGTCTAAAGATTCTGAAAAGTGAAAACATTACCTTCAAAAATTATTACAACGGCATGTCTAGAGATTGTATAAGCCATGTCGGGTAGTATATTTCTAGATACAACGCCATTGTGTAAATTTCGTGTAAACTATTTTAGAAAACGATGTCGTAAGTGGCATGATTTTTTATTTTTGATAAAGCTTCCAATTTGAGTTGGCCAGAAAGAAACAAGAAACACAGAGATAAAGCAATTTGGGGACAAAAATCTTCCTTATTAGAGCGAAAGTAAACAGAATGAGATAAGAACCATGGCGAACCTGAGAACGCGTTATTGGTGGCAGAAGTAGCTAACATCGACGAAGGCGATGAAGATGTATGTAGGATTTGCTATCTAGCGGAGTCAGGAAACCGTCTCTAGACTCCATGCGACTGTAGAGGCTCCATTCAGTACGTTCACAAGAGATGTCTCAAGCAGTGGATCGCACAAAGCATACTTTCTCTCTCAAACTTGTTTATTCAGAATTCCGACTACTTGTTTTGATCTTCCTAAACTTTTCATTATCAATTAAATATTAATCTCTTTTGTATTCCCTAAACTTTTCATTATCAATGAATATTAACATTCCTAGCGCCAAAAAAAAAAAAAAAAAAAAAAAAAAANACAGTATTAGGAACCTGTTGTTGTGAAAATGAAGAGAACTAAGAGAACTAACCGCATATAAGAAACTGAACTAACCTGCTTCTATCGCAGACTGCTCAAAATGAGAAAGCAGCATGTAAAATTAACAGACATACAGTAACGACCGTGTTTTTTACATGCCACGAAACAGCATGAAGCTACGTGTACAACTATTTAAAATGTACCACAGCACACAGCGCACTCATGTCTTAATTCGATTTGAAAACATAAAATAAAATAAAAAAAACTATTGCTCTTATAGTAATCAAACGTCCTTAAGTTTTTAAACGGTCAAATTTCACATTTATTACAAACCCCTAAAAAAAGAAGTGAAAATAATAGAATATATATTAGAGTGCATTTGATATGTGCAAAATGTTTTAACACACAAAAGTAATGAATAACTAAAAGATAGAAAGCATTGTATGTACAATTGCATCTTGCTTTTATTACTTCTGATGCAAAGACTATGGAAGAGCCATAGGCCACTTAAGGCTAAGGGTAAAACATAAACATACACTACCCAAAGACCATTTAAAAAGACAAAAAAAAAAAAAACAAGAAAAACTAGAGCCTAGGAGAAGCCATTGCTAGAATATATATTTTGATAACTGAATGTTGTGTATGTCTTGCAGAAAATGATTCATGAGTTGTTACCAACACTTTGAATATCGTCTTTGTCTTCTTCCTCCTTCACATCTGCTGAAGAACTGTTGTTTGCCACAACCGTGGCAGGCGACCATTGGTCAGGAACCATCAGAAAATAAGCCGTCATCGCCTTCCTGAATCGTTTCTTGTATTGCTGAGGCGATATCACTGTGGGAGATGCGTTCTTGGGTCCTCCAAGTAGCCCTGAAGTCTTGACCCAAGTCTCCAGATGTTTGTCCCAAGTGTACTGCCTCATGAAATCGATAGTTCCTAGAACTAGTTCATTTCGTTCCTCATCCACTCCGACTAGCAAGGAGTAATCCATTACGTGAATCGACTTCAGCCAAAGAAACAAAGCAAGACATTTTGCATCAGTAGCATGTAAACCCCAAGCAAAACTTCGGTACCCTATTACAGAAGGGAAGCAACCAGAAACTTACAGCAAGAAAGGATGTATCGTTCCAGACAGCTCTTTCAAGAAGCCGTTTTGCTTTGCTCCCAACAAATATCGGAGATGTCGGCATTGCTTCAACCAGATTCTGGTCCAGCAAAACAGTATTGCTACCACTTGTATCGGGATTGTAACGGGCACGAGTGGAGCCCTTTAGGTCATAAAGCCTAGAGAAGTTCCGCTTGAACAGAAGATTCTCCATCACCAAGACATCCATTTTGAACTCTTTTCCTCCTTTAAGGTGCTTTGACGAGACCTTTAAAGATTTAAGAAATGAGCATGAGTCTAATCATATGTCAACAGATAGCTAATAAGACAAATAGCGGTTTCTATTGAACCAAAGCATTTTCAGTTATCATGTAGTTCAGAGAATTTGTTAATCAACTACGCCATAGATGCAGAAGAATCGTTACTGTTTTTTTTTTTTTTCTGTACCTGATAAATTCCCAAGATCTTTGCAAGGCTTGTAGGGCTTTTAGTAATAATCGACTCGGTCAGGTATTTGAAGTAAGCTGGCCCAAATTTGATGAAGGACTCAAGCTCTGTCTTTGTAACTTGCTTGATGATAAATCGGTCATCCAAGGATTTTGCAAAGAAGACGTTGCTCTTTCCACCTTGGGCTCCCCATTTTCTACAACGACTAAGAGATCTAATGAAATCTGTTTCCGAAGGACAGCAAATCTTCCTCAGAGCTTCAAATTCTTTCGCATAATAACAGGTCACAGAGTACTTGACTTTCCCAGGAGGACCTTCATCTGTAAACGAGACTCGAGCATGAAGATCTTTCAGATACAAGGATGAATGTAGGAGCTGCGAGACTTGTTCATCAGCAGAGCTAAGGCTTCTACTCATGTCAACTGACAAATCGCTCAAAGAGTTCAATGAGAGAAGATTCACAGAATCAAAAAGTGAAAAAGAACCTCCACTATCCAAGCGCTCTCTTGTCTTATCCGATCCAGACATCTGGGCGCTATATTCTGATGATGTAAGGGCATAAGCAATAATACTAGTAGGTTCGTCATCGTATACCGGCAGTACCAAGTCATTGATTCCCAGAGGAAGTAGCAGCCTAGCACCACTTCGCAATTCAAGCTCTCGGTATGAAGAAACATATACAGGCCGGTCTTCAGCCATAATATGCTTGCGAGAATTGAGGGAATAATTCTTGTTGAGTGAATAGTAAAAACTAGGAGAAGGCATCTGAACTTGTGTTATATGTTCCTCGTTGGTTGGGCCCCCTTGTAAATTCAGCCTACTTTCAGAACCTGGCAGCCTTAAATCAGGAGCCTGAGTTCCATTTGCTAACGCAGCTCTGCTAGGCGCCCGAGAAATACCAGTCTCTGAAGCAGTTTGTACACCTATCCATGCTGCATCAAGAGTATCAGATAAGTCTGTTGCTTGAGACTGGCTCTCAGATAGTACTGTTTTAACCACCTGTGAAGGCTCCATAAAATTCTCTTTACCACCTTCACTAGGGTCCATCCTACATTCGGAGGGTATGTCTGAGCCTACATCTTCAGGAACAGCACTTTTGCCGCTCATATCAGCAACTGACTTACCCTGGTTAAGACACTTATCATGCTCCGCATCCTGGGGAAGAGAGTCATGGGTTGATATCGAGCTTAATTTTTCATCCCCGAGCTTCTCTAAGGAAATGTCACGACCCATAACTTTTGGGGCAGAATTCCTCAGAGCTTCATTGTTAATTCTTACCATACTTGCAGCCCCTGTTAGGCATTCATCCCAAGCATACGAATCGAAAAGTATCAGCCTACGAAGTTTATTTATCAGAAGGATATCAATAGTAGGTTGTCCATCCTTAACCACGCTTAACATTTGCTGCAATGATTCCTGAAAACCAGCAACAGAATTAGTCAGTAAAAGATTTGAACCTATAAAGGCTAGCTGATCAGGTGACAACTTTTACAATTGTTCCGAAGATAAGTTTCAGATCCCCTTTTTAGCACAACCAAGCACCACACTATGTAATCTAGAAACAGTCCATCCACATGAAAAGTGTATATATACAAATGCAGAGTATATGATATCTTTCCCTCAAATGTATATCATATTCGTTTCTTTATTTACGTGTTTATAACTAAATATCAATACGTATATAACACAGTGCCAACATTTAACAACGGATGTATATTTCATACACATATATATCGTGAGGAGTATGAACGTGTGTCTGTGTGAGTGTAGGTTATGCGAACGCCAAACATGAAATTTTGTTTCTTTTAACTCTAGCCGGAATGTAAGTTGCATGAAGGCTACCTTATATTCCTTTCTACGTTGCTCAAGAAGTCCTGCAAGTTCTTCAAGAGAAAGCTTTATCTTGCTGGGAGCGCTGCCCTTGGAATTTGCACCCAGTGTTTTCGCTGAAATCTGATTAAGTGCCTCTTGGACCTCATCAAAAAGGACTTCCGCTTTTTTAACCACCTATTGTATAGAAACCATGAAAAATAACAAAGATTAGACTCTGGATTTGTTGGATATTCAATTATAAAGATGCAGGAAACTTGTAACCTCTTTTGATTCCTTTTGGAGCCACTCCTGGTTTTCATAGCTAAACTCAAGTTTTGCTGGTGGCAGAATAACTGCAAATATATTGATTGAAGCATAGCGGAAGCAAGCCACCATTCTCCCAAAACTGCAGTAAGGAAAACATATGAGACAATCAGTACTTATGAATTTATGCTTTGCTTTACAACCCTCAAACATAAACTGACACTTGCTATATCGATTGCATTACAAAACGTGAATAATCAAAAACCAAGCAGAGCAGCAGAATGGTTTAATCATTCCAACATAAAAGTGTTTTATTAGGAATCAGATCTCTTCATACCCGTAGAAACGGAGACAGTCTCTGTGAAGGGAATGACCACAGTTGGCCACACGACTAGCTGCTGCATGATTAGAGAAGCTCAGCTCCAAAAATTTGCCAAAAGACAGGCCCCACGCAGCATCTGACATCACAATTCTGCGTGTGGCTGGAGGAAAGCCATTGATCCTAGGACATTTCAGGCACCGATGCCACATCCAAATTTTTCCTTCGCGTTGTCCAGGTAGCAATTCAGGCAGTTTCTTAACAGATATTGTCAGACTACCTTGCCTGTGAGTATAGCTGTGAATGTGTGCTTCTGCTGGCATCGCACATGACGGGCAAGAACGATCCTAAACAAGAGAATTATGCAAACCTCAGCTATTTATAACAAGAAGTTTATACCAACATGATAGGCTTCATAACTTCAGGTCTTACACATTTAACTAGCCTGGAACCTTTAAACCATTCTAATGTCATTTTCCCGTTTTTCCCTCCAGTCTTTCTCTCCTGAACTTACCATCCTACTATTTCATGGATTTCTTTTATGATTCTATGAACCTAGGAACTTTTTAAATTAGTTCCACAATTATCCATCTCAAAATGATAGGGTAACAACTGATAAGTTCATAACCATGTGACATTAATTGATTAGCCGGTCCATTTAGTTTCATCAAGAGTTCAATTTCCTCACCATTGGGTAAAAGAAGAATGGTGTGTTAAGAAATAAGAGAAGAAGAAAAACACACTATAAAATGAAAGGTACCTGATCAAAGAGGTTATCCCTTAAGAATCGTCCTAAAGGCTTATCAAAGCTCCCATAGTATTTAATACGGAGTAAATGAGCCCGCTCACACACAGATCCCTTCCACACACATCTTGTTGATAAGGAAACCAATATGCTTTGATGGTCAGAGGCTGTCGGAAGAAAGTCTCCTTTTGAAGAGTCCACCTGTTCATGTCTACTATCATTTTGATCTCCTGTCACTGTGGATTCCTTAGTGTAAGCACCATCAGTTACTTGTTCTGTGGCACAGGGTAAAACAGACCACTGATCTTTTTGAACAGAAGCTTCTTCCATGTGAAACGATAGCTGCCTGGGTTCTAGATTAGTAACTAACCCATCATCCTTAGAGGTGGTAAATTCGGAGTAATCGGTATCCAAGGTGGTAAGGTCACCATTGGCTTTATGTGGCTCACCCAATAATTCAGTAGTTGGAGACTTTTCAGCACTTAAAACAGTAAAACCAGGTATTGTGGATATTGATCTGTTAATCGTTGATGGTTTATCAGGTAAAGCCACTGTAATTGGGGTCTGCAGAGGAAGCTCTGGAAGGGAAGCACCTTCATCTGCTAGGAAAGATGTCTCAAGAGCCAAGTGATATGCTGCAAAAACTCCATACTGAATTACATGTTTCACCCTCTTTAGTTCATCTTCCTGTGCTCCCTTGAGCAATATCTGAAAAAAAAGGAAACAGATCAATCAGCCATATCTTTACATCTTTTTTGATCAGATATACTATATACATAGTCATAATAACAGGTCACGGTCTCATGTCTGAAACACCTAAGAATTTTGTGGAACTTACAGTACAGCCCAAAGGCTTGGGGCAACCATCAAAATACATTAAAGTCTTTGCCAGTTTCCTCACACCTTGACTAGCATTAACATGTTTCTCCACAAACTTTTCCACATGGAACAGGTCACAATAACCCATCTTTGGTGATGTGAGCTGGTCGACCGAAGGGACAATTTGCGCACCAGTGCAGCGGGATATGCGCTCTAGAAGGGGCCTTTTAATATTCAAAACAAGAGATATGTCCTTCCCAAGAAGATACTCCTGCGCAAATCGCGAGACAGACTTCTCCACCAAGAGAACGTCGGGATTGTGAGAGTCAATTTTGGCAACGGCCATCTTCAAATGATCCATTTCCTGAAACACCAGAGACAGCCTTTAATAACGCAGAAAATCTTTAACAGCCTACTCCTCTGAAGTGACTGAATAATGATTTTCCATTTCTTCTAGTCCAAGGATTCGTGTCCATGGTCGTAAGGCAAAATCTAAAAAAGAAAACCGATACAGACCTGTTGCAACAAAGTGTCAAAACTTGACAACTGGTTAGATATGCGTTGATACTCCAGAGCACCTCCAAGGATTAGTAGGCGTGGCTTCTCGATTTTTGAAGTCATTCGCCGATGAGCCACATTTTTCTTACAAACAACGCCTCTCACAACCAAACTAAGAAAATGACATTCCAGTCTAATTAGTACTATAGAGATTAGCATTTAATCAACAATATAAGTCTACAATTAATATTCACAGCAAAATTATGAAGCTAACAAAAAAAATGCAGAACATTAAGTTTTCAACTGGACTTTAAGGTAGTGAAATCCCAGATAAGGAGTCCGAAAAATTCACCTCTCACTACGACGTCCACAGGGGATGCATTTAACCTTCACATATCCTCCTGGATCCATTCCTCCACTTTTGCTCGTATCTGGCTTGAGAAGTGTTGCAGCCTCCCACGATAATGATGTAATTATATCAAGCCAGCCCTCTTCATCGCCTTCGTTGACCATAGGTAAGTTATCAACCTCCAAAAGTTGTGCTACTAAAGCCCTAAAGTGCCCTTCAACAACATTTTTCATAGCACCACTGGATTTGTCCCTAGAGTGGAACTCCTTGTCTTTAAAGCTATTTGATGGTCGAAGGTACCCCCAATCACCTCTATCACCTTCATCACCATCATCATCAGATAACGCTGCTTCTCTTTCATCTTCTTCGTTCTCTGGCTCTGGCGGTAGCCATAAGAGCCCATCGCTCTCAAAATCCACTACCTCAGGCTCAAATGACTCTTCACAAGGAGGGCTTCCCTCCTTCACATCATTCCATCCATTTTCTTGCTGTTTAGTTTTATCTATCGTCTCTGTATTCACTGCGTCGAGATCTTCATCAGGGGGCAAGCAACTTGACTCTATGGCTACTCCAACATCATGAGGTTCATGCGACCCATAGATACGATCAACTTCATCAAGACTGATGGCACCATAGTAGTCGTTTCCTTGAGAGTAAGACTGTGCATAATCAGAGTGATAATCTTCATCATCATCAGCTTCACCATCACTCCTGCCACTACCAATTTAAAAAAAAAAAAAAAAAAAAAAAANAAAAAGAGCAAGTCAGCAGATAAACTCATACTAAGACAAAAGTAAATTATTTTCAATGGTCTCGTATAACACACACACACACTTGGTGGCGGACAATATACAGGCCTCTCAAACGCTATCAAAGGAAACAGACAACAGAAGCTACAAGGTAAACGTATATACACAACAACACAAGAAAAAAAGTAACCCGTTCACGAAGAATTCAACTGGATTCTGAGAAGATGCATTCTGCTGCTCGGACTTAGAGATATCACGGCTAGCTCGAGGATTCATTTTGGGTCTAGGGGAAGGTCCAGCAGTTGAATCAACGGTGCAATTGCTACTGTTAGAGGTGCAATTGGAAGTGGTACTTCTAGCAGACGGCGATGAGCTAAGAGGAAGGCTGATAATACAAGCTCCGTTATCAGGCGGAATTATCCCTTGTTCCCACTGTTTGTAGCAGTAATTACAAACCCTGATCCTGTCTGGTTCCTCATGACTATCCTTGGTTTCATCTGATGGAGATGGAATAGAGTTGGCAGCGCATTTGGCACAGAACACACGACCACAAAGCCGGCAATGATGCCTTCGATTGAATACAGTGAACTGAGCATCACACTCATAACACACAGGGCAGCTCTGGTCAGGCATCCAGAAATCCCTCGACATGTGTGAGGACTCACTCTTTCTAGGGATCCAAGATTTGACTAAATCAACAAATCCAGGAGCTTTGTTTTCTGGTGTGTCCATTTATTGAATCTCCAACAAGGAGAGTCATCCTGAAACACCCATTTGCTTGTGAGCATCAAGTCTGAACCTTTAGTCCCTACAGAGGAATTTGAGCCACGAAAAATCAAACATCTGAAAAGTACTACGGAAGACGAGAGAGAGAGAGAGACGCCAATGAAGTTACCTGGAATTAGATGCCTCCGAGATTCAGACTAACTCACACTGGGTCACTCTCAACTTTGAAATCCAGAATTTTTAGATCATCAGATCC
>OVBJ01001352.1:0-29466 GCA_900406535.1 Noccaea bulbosa
AGTCAATTGGCCTACAACACGAGCGTCTGAAGAAACCTTGTGAGAGGGGGGGGGTGGGATTTGGTTAAGCAATACTTGAACAATCCATGGCCCCCCAAATTAAACTGTTTTCGTCGCTTCCCACCCGTTCTTTTCGACTCTGTCTATTCCCCCCNATTTAAATCGCTTTCTCAATTGAACGCCAATTAAGGCGTTTGGGGGAATCAACAGAAATCATAAACATTGGGGGGGAATAGACAGAGTCGAAAAGAACGGGTGGAAAGCGACGGAAATCGTTTAGTTTGGGGGGCCCTGGACCGGCAGCCCGATATATATCTCTGATTCCTAGTAGAGAATCCTGACTTCATTTTTTTGTAGCTTTTATGATCAACAATTAATGTGTGTTTTAAATTAAATAGTATTATAGTGATATTTTCAATTTTCTGTAAATCGGTTTATAATGAATTATATAACCTCTGAGTCCCATTAAGAGTGTCATCACTCTTCTTTAGCTGTCAGGGTTTTTGCTTCTAGAAACAGATAACACAGTTTCATAGATTAGAGATGTTAGTTAATGAAAGCTTCTTTTTGGAAATCTACCTTGAGTTTTTACTTTTCATTTTCTTTGTTCGATTCTCAATATTACATATATTTGGTTCAAGTCTGCAAGCCGTCTAATATTGTGGATCTGATGGTAAAGTGTGTGGTTTAAAGATCTACAGAAGAGATTCAATTAGAAGTCTGAGAATTGAGATTTCATGTATTTTAACAAAAATGTATTTGCCTATTCAAGCAACACTACGTTGTTTATATGTTTAAATATAACTTTGTTTGGATTTATGTAAATCATTAATTATGATCTTAACAGATACCAGTGCAGAAGGTTTATTAAATATATTCATAAGTTGTCCATAGTTATCCATAAACCCGACAAGGGGGTGAAGTTCTTTTACTTAGTTTGCACCCAACCCACTCAATGACTCAATATAGTTTTCAATATAATGATCATTTTTATACGCATTGTTCTCTTTTGTATAACTTGATTTTTTGGCATACAAAATTTTGAGCTAGATTTAAGTTTAATTTTTCTTTTGAAAAAAAATGTTTAATAAATAAGGCTCGATTAGTTTCTTGGTTTGCAAATGGCAACCAAAAAAATATCTGTGTGCTTTGAGTTATTCATTGGCTAAAAAGTGAAAAGCACACAAATGACTTAATGGGAAACAGTTTTTTTCATGAGTATCTTTAAAATGATGGAGACTTTCTCAGTTTAATAGTTGACTGATATTATTATGATGTTTTCAACATATATAAGATTAGGTTTTTCATAGTGGCGTGCATACTCTAATTGCTTAAATGGGTTTATTTCTTGTCGAAAACAACTTCTTTCATATATATATATATATAAATACTTTTTCGTATATTTTATACGTCTATCAAATTTTGGACTGATTGATTAGTTCCTAGTTCTTAAACTAGGAGTAGTGTCATTTGATTGTATGACACAATCGGATCTTAATTTTAAAGTGTGATTGTTTTTAAATATGTATATATAAAACATATTAGAACCGAGAAACATTATAATGCGAGTGCGACCAATTCACGCTGATGAACTTGCGTACTATATGTAGTTATTTTGTCTTAATAAAAAGAAAAATGAAGTTAAGGCAAAAGGAAAAAAGAAAAGGGAGAGAGTGAGGAGAGGAATCACATGTTGTCACCTAATATTCCAAGTCTTATGTCAAAGTGGATAAGTCTCTCTTCACATCTCCTCCGTGTCTCTTTTCTTTTCCATTAATCATTTTCAATATACAATTCACTTATGAATTAAGGATTTATGTAGTTGGATCTTAATAATCCTCTCCCAAAACCTTCGCTCTTCCTAATCATCTATAGCTACAAGTATCATGTTGAATAACCTAATAAGCTTGAAGAGAAAACTTATGACAAAATGTGTTCAAAGAAGACATGTATATTCTAAAAGTTAAAAGAGAGATGGGCGAAAAATGGACAAGAGAGTATGTAGTAAGTTTCAATTTCAACATTGAGGAAAGCACTTTGAAAAAATTTCTAATGATCAGTGTTGGCTTATAAAAAGATGCCTCTTTATCTTGTTCTCTCTCTCTCCCCCACATAGACATAACCGTATAATATAAACAAATCATTGTAACGTTCATGTGGGGGTTTCAAAAATAATCATAATAATAATTGCAACACACTATAACAAGTTGGTTGTGCAATAAGTATTAAGATTTGCAAATTAATAAACTATTTCTATCACTTAGTGCAGAAACCTTGATTGTCTCATTAACCAAAACTCATGCTAAAATGTAATTAACAAAGAAAGATAATCTCCAAAACTAATTAAAAGAGTGGGTGGAGAGTCGTTTTCTGTAGACCTTTAATCTTAACCCATGGTTTATTACTTTCTCTTCTTTATTGGTAACAAAGAGAAACGTAACTATGATATCGATAAATCGTAATAGGGATATATATATATATATATAAAAACGAAAAATTAATTATTTTTTACCCGTGCAAATAATGTCAAATCCAGAAAAAAGTGTGGATGGTAATAAGAAAAGGAATCAGACCCCACTGCTTGTGAAATTGTTGTAACCGACCCTACCCTATTCTCAAATAATTCGAATATACAATACGTTTGATATATGACATCTAAAATAATAATAACAACTATAATAAATACTATAGTTATGGATGAATTGACTCCTGCCCCCACATCAATGATTGTGAATTTGTGATGCATTCATATAGTCATATAGTATGTATGTGTTTAAAAGAAAAACATATTAGATTACATACTTATATTTAGAGCACAGTTAGGTCCATATAAGAAGTTGGTTTAGGCTTCGACAGAAATGGAGGAAGAAAGTTTTTGTTTTTTGCTTTAACTATTTCCAAAATTAATTTTCCAATGTAAAAGCTCTGACAAGACATGGCAATTAAGTCGCTTGATGAAAAAGTAGATTTAACAATATCACCAAATAAACCAATCTTTTATTTTTTTTATACATGCACAAATTTAAATTAAAACCATGTTTCATTGAGCTCCATTAACATATACAAAAATTAAAGAAATGTAATAGGAAATCAAATTTTCAAACATTTGTACACGATTGGCTAAAAACATTCTAGATTGGGAGGAAATGGATATACAACAAGTTGTAACGGGATATGGATACATATACCAAATTGGTTAAATCATAAATGTCTTTAGGTAAATTTCTAAATAATGAGTTGTTGGCTGAAGGTCAGATTACTTTATAAAAAAGGGGGTTTTGGATTGGAAGAGAGCTGATGTACCGTACCAAGACTTAAAAACTGTGAAAAATACATTTTACTTCTGTCTTATTTTTATTTGTCGTTTCCAATATGGTATCCGAAAAGCAATCATGTAAAAGACTTTGTTTGTTGCTTGTTCAATGTTCATCTTATTTCACTTTCCTCTTTTACTTTTCTGAACTTACTTAACAAGAAATACAAATTTGCTAAGTGAAGCTTATTTGGATTATTGGTTACCGATTTTCTTTGTTTGATATGTGGTCCTAACGTTTTTTTTTTCCTTTTGGTACAGTATATGTTCCTAAAGTTTGAAATGTAGTAATTAATAATCTTCAAAATTTAATTTATTTCAAATGCTTTGTTAATTTACTAATTTTAACGTCGGATTGTGAAAAACACTACATTTTTTTTTTGTCAACAAAAAAAAAACACTACATTGATTATCAATCATGTGTCATACTTATGTAGGTTATTTTCCTTTTAATGCTACAACTCTGACTCATGTTTCGATTAATAATATGATTGTTATAATATCGGTTATCGGGTTATAGATAAATAAATTTATAATTATAATGTATATTCAACGAAAACAGCATTTCTTCTATTTCATATTAAGTATCATTTTAGAGTTTTTTTTTTTTTTTCATTATAAGTGCTGTTTTACATTTTCAATGCAAATTTTTTATATAATTTTAAAATTTATCTCTATTTTTTAGCTCAATAATTGATAAAATCAAATAATATGTATTAATTAGGAATAAAACTTATGTATTAACTAGGAGTAAAATAGAAAAATTTAATATTTTCTTAATATGTGTGAGAAAACTTAAAATGACACTTAATATAAAAGTATTCTATAGTGAAAGCGATCGAATACTCTATATCTTGAAAAGAAAAGAAGCAATTATTTTGTTAAAAATAGAGTGAAATTAATTGTGTCCTGCAAAATAATATCTATATTCTAGTGGTTACTGCATGGACAAATATCTAGTACGTATTACAAGCACGAGCCACTAAAAATTTTTCCTTCAAATTTGAAATGCACCATGACAAAATATATCAGTCTCCCAAAATTAATTATTCTTCTCGTAGAAACATATTAATCCAATCACAGAAAAATATGCGTCTCATACATGCATAAATCCACCTAAGCCTTTTCACATAAAGAAAACCAAAAACCAAAAGCCCCTAAGCAATGCAGATTTTTATTGCAGAGCCAATCTGAAAGAAATTGGACCGGGTTTATCGTGTGTTTCGAAAAATTTATAAAGTTGTTCAATAAAGAAATGAGATGAAATTAACGAAACAAAAATCATTAAAAAAAATAACTAAGAGAAAAATAAAAAAACTTAAAAAAATGAAAAGATGAAAGCAGAAAAGAGAATATGAGACGTTATTCAAGAAGAGCTCTGTACACTCCACGGCTATCGAGAGCCCACGAGCTTCTCCTCTTCTCTCAATGCTGTCGTCATTAAAAAATTAAACTAAACAGAGATTAGGAGACTAATTCGTAACGTTTAATTTATCATATTGCAAAAGTTTATGAAAAGATGAGAAACTAAAAATTAAAAGATCGTGTCAATACTCTCCTGTTCCCTTATATGCTTACATATATTAAACGGCATCGTCTCAAGATTACACAGAGAGATTAATAAATTCAATTAATTTAGAAATATTATCCACAACACTGCACAGTTTCTCAGGTGTTTTTTGAGTTTCGGAAGTACTAAATTCTAGAGATAACATTTTATTTATTTTAGGAAATAGTAAATATGTTTTTATTTTATTTTTTTCACCGTGGACGGTAACTAAGTACAAAGTGGTAAAACCCCTTGCGAAGAAAAATAAAAACAAAAGAGGTCAAAAAACAACTACAAAAATTAAAAAGAAAAAGGTAAAAAAGGGGAATATATGGTAAGGTTATATAATTTTTTAATATTTTTCACCTTGGAAATTAAGGAAAATTAGAAGAGAAAAAAAAAAAAACTCCAAAATTTTTATTACGGCTTCTCCTTGAAGAGTGAAGCTAATCCGGTTACCGCCTTCACTTCTCTCTCCGCCGCCGGGATTGCCACGTCATCATCGCCGTCGACAACAGACGAAAAAGGAGAGGAGGAAGAATCAACAACAGCCGGAGATAGAGATTTCTCCTCGAAAACCAGCTCAAGCTCTGCACAATCTAGCTCCGGCTCCGCCGCGGCCGCCGCAGCTGGCGGCTCCTCGGCGTTTCCAGAGGCAACGACGGAGGCTCGGGTGTAAGAGGATAGCCATTTAGATCGCATGTACTCGGCTTTCCTCCACGGAGGCAAATGCATTCCTTTCTTCTTCAAGCTCTGTTTCGCCGCCTCCGAGATCAACGAGACGATCTGGCTCAACCGATCGGATTTTCCGACGAAGATGAACGGTAGAGATTGAAGCAACGCCTTGTATCCGCTGGTTTGTCTCGCTATATCGAACTCCGATCGGAAATCTACATCGATTATCAACCGTTCTTCTCCAACAATCACATCTATGTACTCATATTCACCTGAAAATTCGGAAGAAATAAAAAAATCAGTCACACCGAATTCGTGAAGAGTCGAAAAGTAGAAGACGGTTGTGGTGGAGGAGATCTTTACCAGCTGGGAACGAAGGAGATTTTTCCCATTTGGATTTGCAGATTGATGAATCGTAATTAAGAGATAAGAGTCCTTCGTTGACGATCTTCCTCACATCGTCTTTCCGTTTGACGGATTTGTTCTTATCCACAATCTTCGCCGCGTCGGCTAATAAGTTCCTCTCGGCGACGCTCGCGCACGGGATCAAACTCTGATTGGATCGAAATTACAATTCGGTTAAATACTGATCAAAAGAGAGAGAGAGAGAGAGAGAGAGAGAGAGGTGAGACAAAACGATGTATACCTTGAGATGATCAGAGGCGTCGCAGGGAGATCCGCCGTGGAAGGAATCGGTTGAGTTTCCGAACAGATCTAATTCATCGTCGGATGAGCTGTCGTTGTTTCCGTTGAAGCAATTGCATCGGTTGCGTCCGCATTTCGCTTGCTTCTCGTTGTTTTCCTCAATGAAGTTCTGAACCATCTTCGCTAAACAAACGGAACTCGGCTCGAACTCCGTCACGGCGGCTCCATCTCTGTTGCATTGAACTTCCCCGCCGGCGAATGGCTTCTCGGAGGTTGTGCTCCTCAATACGTTCGTAAACGGCCGATCAAACAACCGCTTGAGACGAGATTTGAGCACCGGTTTGCCTGGCTCCGCTCTAGCTACGGCAGGCGAGTCGACATCAATCGGCTGGATCTTCATCGTAAACGGCATCGCTGAGGACGACTAACCAAGACGAAGATCTAACTTCTCTTCCTCTCTCTCTCTCTCTCTCTCTCTCTCTCTACCAGTTTCAATTTCGGTCCAAGTCAAGCTAGACACAGACGACGAAAAAGAAACAGAAAATTCAAATTCTGTTTCAGAACTTGGCAAATTTGTTTTCAATTTACACTCTAAAAACCTCAGATCTCTCCAACCAAAACGAAGAAAAATCGTTCGAAGTTTTCAAAATTGGTATCTCTTCCACGGAATCAGAACCTTAGAATAAGAAGAAGAAGAAGAAGAAGAAGAAGAAGAAACAGAATCTACCAAAACCTCTCAGCTAAAACCAGAAGAAACCTACGAACTTCTGCAATCAGCGGATCATTTTTTTCACAGAACGAAGAAAAGAATAATACTACTAGAGAAAGAGAAAAGGAAGTCTTTAAGAGACGGATCGGAGACGAGTTTCACGGAACACGTGACGGCGATGGTCGGAAACAGCGTTACTTGAAACGGAAACAGAGGAAATGTTAGCCGGAATATTCATTTTCCCGGCGAGATTCATCGCCGGAGTATTTATAGGTAAGCGACAAATCTAGAGAGAGAAGAATTCTTACTAAGAGAACGTATTTGTTTTTTCCTGATAAAAATGTTATTTCTTGTGTGTGGGGTGAGATGGTGTGGGTAAAGAGAGGTTTGGCTTAATCTTATAAAGGAGCAAGAGAGAGATCCGAAGCTGAAGAGGCCCAAAGATGAATCTTACGTGGCAATATATCGCCACGTCGGATATTACGTGGTAAGTGTAATTTTGTTTTCCCGTTTAACCTTCTTTAGTGGGACGAGATGGTTTTTACTTTTTTAAAATATATTTTTTGTCGTTTTCATCTCAGCGTGGTTGGTAAATCCTTTTTACGGAGACGTGTCAGTTACTGCCTACTGGTAATAATTTCAATTACGTTTTTGTCCTCCACTACAGTGGAATATCGGGCATATCCGAAAATGGATTATTCCTTTTTATATTTCGTTTTTTTTTTAAATTTATAGTGGAAACTGACTCTTAGCCAATAGTTAAGCAGCACGCGTCAGAAGTAAATCTTATAACTCCTCGTTTTGGACCGTCGGGGTATATTGTACTATCTTATGAAAAGTAAAATACAAATGTGGTAAAGTTAAAAATTTAATATACATTTTTTATATACCATTGTATGATCCGCTTATTTAAGTAATAATATTATGTCAGTAAACAGGGGAAAATAATATTTTAGACTGACTACTAAAGGACAAAAGAAGAAAAGGCTGAGAATTTTTTTTTTTATTAAAAGAGAAAGTAAGTTATGGCAGTAATTATCTGAATGTTAAATGATACTAACACATATAGGCTATTTAAAGATCAAAACTTTATCCCATGCTGTAATTATGAGACTTTAAGCTTTACTTTATTAACCACATTCAAATCACAAACCTTTAATTAAAATTACTAAAAATCATGCAAAAGACGGGCCCCAAATATTTGACCGTTTGGTCGTATTCATATAAAGAAAAGTAAAAGTTAAAACAAAGGGAAAATAATAATTAAAAAGTTAAATAGAGTAAAAAGAAAAAGGTGGAATCGAGAATTTAAAACAAGTGTACGGTTAAAAAAACGAATAATAAGAAGATGACTCTTCCTTTGTACCGCATGTAGGTAATTATCCTAGCTGCTGGTAAATTAGAGGACAAACCAAAATACATTTTGAGTTTCAAACAGTGACGACTCGTTCGTAACTTCGTATGTAATATCTATACCTATACATACATGCGTCGACTTCCGAGTTCAAAATTGTATCACTCATCTACAATTAAATATATATGTTAAACTACAAACATTTGTTGACCAGACAATTTAAAAATGTATGTACGTATAATTTCCCAATTCCACACATATATTTACAACACATAATGCAGATTGAATTTTACATATAGATTTCCCAACTCTAAAACATGAAACATGAATGTGAAACTTCAATCTTTTTGTTTATTTTGTGAAAGTGCATGTTGAGAACTGAAAGGAAAACGATATCATAACTCTATTTTTATGTTTTACTAAGTGGAGTATTTGTTTTGTTGAATAAAGCAATACTCGATTATTCGTGTGTAGATTATAATAGTAATGCTACATTGCTACCAATATACAAAATGAAATGAACGTAACATTGATAAACACGAAAAGAGAAGTAGAGGGGGGTCGATTTCTTCTCCCCAGAACCAAAAGCTGATGATACTTTCCCTCTACAGCAATCAAGTAATCAAAACCCTTTTTCTATCACTTTATTTCCCCTTTTTTCCCCTGTTCGTGACATATAATTTATATACTACTTAGTGGACTATGTCGATTCTGAATTTAAATAAAATAAAATAAAATTTTAAAATAGAGTAAGTATAATAACAATTTATCACATGTAAAGTTAAAATATAGCATAAAATTATGTTTAACGTGTTATTAAGGAAAACTAGATGACTTAATCTAAGGCATGAGTTATATGAAGCATTCCAATTTGACATATTGTTATTTCCTATGACACATCTTCAGTAGAGATATTAAGATATAGCACTCATTTTATTTGTTTGTTTTACAATACTCCATATATAAGTCTTATCTAATTGAAACACATATATAGTACAATAACTAAACTTTTTTTTTTGATAGAGAGAATAGCTAAACTTTACTTAAGAAAATCCTTTAATTTAGTAAACTTCACCTCTAACTCTATTTTTTTACGCTACAGTTTTAGGTGTCTATAGTAAGTTTGTAACCAGTTTCAATTCATTTAACCTTTTCTATTTTCTTGAGTTGAGTTATGCAAAAAGAAAAGAAAAAAATTAAGTAATGCTGGTATAGAATAGTTAAATGAATCTTTCACATCTTCACAGAATGAAGATATATATACAGATACATGAAAGTTTTTTAACTTTTGAGAAATGATTTGTTGATGAGATGGGTAACAAAATCCCAGCATTTATGTGCAAATATGTTGTTAAAACACATCCCCTAGGCCTTTAATTTTTCTTAGATTCCCAAATAAATGTTTTAAATTACGGGGAAACAGTAATACACCTCTGGGACCTGACAACACTAATTATTTCCACTCCCATTTTACCTTTTTTATCCTCTTCCTTTTGGCATTTCCTTTATAATTTATTTAATTCCTTAATCATGATTTTCAGGCAATAAATTATTATTTACCCAACCTTTGGTTTCAAAATCAACCACTTTGCCATACCTTACCCAACCACACCATATCGAAATGTCCCAGGTGACGTATATGTATCTGCTACCGATAAAGTCATAAAACCTTTGTATTTTCTGTATAAACACTGCGAGTACTTAAATACAAAGTACAATGTTCATTATTTATATTAATATCGCCAAGTTGCATTGCAATTCAGTTGATTTTAGATTAGCCGTTTCCGTTCCTAGTCTAATTAGTTTTTTTTTTCATTGATTTTTTGTTCCATTTAATTATAATTCTGATATATAATTTTCGAAAAGGCACAATTGATGCTTCCGCTTTAGAGGACTTCTTTCATAAATCGCAATTATTCTATTTTGAATTCCATCATTAAGTTCCCTTCTAAACATTTTAAAGTATTGTAACAAATATTACAACTCAAATCATGATTGAAATTCGTATAAACATTCTCTATTCAGATGTCTCATTCTTTCTCTTTGTAATTGAGTGATGCAAATTTAAGTATAAATATGATTTTATGATTCAGTGGATTTAGTATTATTATTATATAATGTTAATTATGAATTATACTGTACATCTTTTCAAGATCATTGGCAGAGAAATGTAGCTGTATTTGAGTTGATTTGGAGATTAGCTATTTCCAAGACTCGTAAATCATCATAATTAACACTTTTGTTTTTTCAATGAATTCAGGGAAAGTTGCAGCCTTTAAAATTTTTCCTTTTGCCTGATAGGCTCTGGGAATTACAAAATTTAGGCCCTACCTTTGATGAATATCATGAGTTTGTCCATCGTTTTTCATACTACTATTCGTATCTGTTTGCAAACCTTGGTAATAATAAATTGTACTCCCTCTCCATTTTATAAGCTGTTTTAGAAGAAACACAAAAACTAAAAATTTGTTTTTTTTCAAAAAATATCATTTAATATCTATAATTTAAATATAAATCAACCAATCATAATAAAAAACATAAAAACTACAAAATTTAACTGGTCACACAATATTCAATAAAGATAAAAGTTACTTAGAAATAAGCAAACTGCTTATATTTTGAAACAATTTTTTTTTTCAAAACAGCTTATAAAATGGGACAGAAAGAATAATATTCATGAACCGAAAAAGTGACTTTTGAAAGTGATATCGATCGATACCGGTTATTGAAAATTAATTACGGTTTATTTTGATTTTCGTCCAATTTTAGTAATTTGGCGAGTGGTGTCGAGCGACACCAGGGAAGGTGACATCGATCGACATCGGTTATTTGTAAATCGCGTTGGTTCAATTTATGCTGTTTGGTTTGGCCGGTTTAAGTGAGAGAAACCCTAATCTCATAGTTAAAAGGAGGACAGCCGCCTATTTTGGCACAATTTTCGAAAATAGAGTTCCAAAGAGGAGAAAATGCGTTTTTGTGGAGAAAATCTGAGTTTTGGAGTCAGATCGAAATGCCGTTCGTCGTTCTTGGCTGCTTCCATTATTTTTCCTCATTTCTTATTTATTTTAGAGGTGAGTGCGTAACCGTATGCTTGTAATTTACTAGAAAAGTGATTGGTTGGTTGAGTTCTTATGGTGTTCATGATTGTTTTGTGTATTTGATCGTTTATGGGTTGAATCTCATTGATTTTGTGCTTTTGCTTTTTCTCGTCGATTTGGGTTTGCTGTCTGCGAGTCGATGTCGAGCGACACCAAAAATAGAATGTCACTCCACACAGGGGTATGGGTGTCAACCGACATCAGGGGGTGTCGCTCGACACCATAGC
Source organism: Noccaea bulbosa (assembly GCA_900406535.1). NCBI lineage: Eukaryota > Viridiplantae > Streptophyta > Magnoliopsida > Brassicales > Brassicaceae > Noccaea > Noccaea bulbosa. The sequence continues at coordinate 11,571 of OVBJ01001352.1, forward strand.
TGTCTTTTATACTATTGTTCGTTTATGTGGTAAATGCTGTTAATTGTTTATTGCTAGTGAATTTCTAATTGGCTTGTAAGCGAGGTGATCGTCTCACTAAGTGATAATGCTTATGTAACTCTTATTTTCATGTGTTGCAAGTACAAAATTGTGTGATTGCGGAACCGGAGCCAAGGAGAAAATGATATGATTTGTTAGATTTTTATCTGTTTCGTTGTCGTTTGCATAACCTGTGTTAGGTTGATAATTTTATTTATTTTTCTAAAATTGAATTTTGTTGAATTGAAATAATTATTTATTTTATTAAATTGATTTAATGATTTCTACATTATTGAGAATTTATTATTTAATTATAAAAAAATTTGGTTGTTTCATAAGCGGTCTATTTTAACTAGTATTTTGATTCTATATATTGACTCACCAATTCATAAGTTTATGATTTTAAAAGATTAAAGTAATTAACAGATCAGTGCATTTTCTAGTTTCTACTATGCATTGAAATGTATATCTAAATATCATTTGTTCTTCGGAATGCTTTATTAATTTGTAGAAGATTTGCGAGACAAATTAATTAGAAAGTGTACCTTATTGATAATAACGACAGTTGACGATATTATTTTTCTTTTTCTTTTTTTCTGTTTGAGAAGTTGTTGATATCGTGGTCCATGAATTTTTTTTTTTTTTTTTTTTTTTTTTTTTTTAAAAATTTTTTTTATTGGGGTTCATTAATTTTTTTTTTTTTTTTTTTTTTTTTGGTATGAATGAATTTTAATGGATGAGAACCTTATTTTTAGTTAATCAGAGAATATATTTGTGCTTACATAAATTTAGAAATTGATATGGATATTCGTCTTAGAACAATATTTAGGCATCACTAATTCGTCTTACATAAATTTACAATGGACCCTTATGTTTGAATCTAAAATTCCACGACATCAGCCAAAGCATCGGTAAAATTAACATCAAAAGATAATCAATTAAATTTTCAATAAAAAATACACATTTTGTGTTTAAAAGCGAAATTTAATGTAACTTTGACAAAAAAAAAATTATAACCTTGTACGACAACCAAATTTTAAAAGGAAAACAATTGAACCAGTATATATGGTAGAAACTGCTGTGTGTTATTATCTGAATTAACATATGTATATAAAATTCCATAATATCAACGCCAACAGATTCAGCAACATCATCTAGAATCCCTAAAAACATATAAACTCTTTAAGAGACATTGGACCATTAAACCAGATATGCACCATATCATGACTTACGAGATTATTCAATTTGATCCTGTTGCATGAGTTGTGTTCTTGAGTTCTTTGTGTAGGTAGTCTGATATTCAAGCTTGAATTATTGAAGGAAATTAAGCGTGATATTGATTATTTGGTCTTGCTGTAGAATTGTACATTTTCAAATGATAAATTAAAAGGAAAATTGTTGACCAAGAAAAAAAAAAGGACAATTATAAAATAAACATCGGCTCATAAACATCAACATTTTGCTAAGGCCATTTTGTGTGTGCTAATGGCCTAATGCTAAGGCCATAACTGTTTATACTATTCTTAAAATTAATATTACTGATTATCAATTAAAAATAGTGTAGATAGTTTTATACTTTTATTTGAAACAGGTTATTTTATCTTTACATACAAAAAAAAAAAAAACGTAACATCGTTTGTGATGTTTGAAATTTTGGTTTAGATATGATAGCTTGTGATGAGTTCAAAATCAGTTATATATATAAAACTCACTATAATAGAAAAATTATTCATCTTTGATTCAATTTATAATATAATATTTTACAGTTTTTTGTATATTGTAATATTATATTGATTTTTCAACTCATCACAGACTATCATCTAAACTAAATTTTGAAACATGATAACAAACTAAATCAATTATAATAAAATAAAATATTATATTATAATTCTCTGTAAACTCATTTTTTATTGCGGTTTTATTTTGATTTTGAATAAAAAAAAAAATTTAAACTTAATTTAGATCAAGAAGTTTTTGAAATTATTAAAAAATTATAATTTTGGTGTAGGAAATAAGAATCTCTGCATACAAATCTATAACATATTATTTAATTCATTGGGCAGAGACAACAATGCGAGAAAGCGAATGTTAGACAATTCAACACGGTTTATCGTCCACCTATTTGATGTATGTACGTACGTATTTTCGTATTAGCATATGTAACCTTACACTTCTTAACTATCATCGAGTAGACTTTAGAGAATATTGTTGTATTAAACATGCTTGGCCTACTTTGAATGCAACATATAGATGTAACGTAACTTGTGTTAGAGATCGAAGAATACAATATACTAAATATACGATTGGACATATCGTTAATCAATAATAATTTTTCACTTTAATCTTGTCTTTTAACTTGTATAGTTGATGTTGATCAAGCATTACTGTAGCCCAATAGTATGTACTCGTGTCATTGTTGCGTTATTACCCTAACTGTATTACAACATATAATTAATCAGAAGATTTTTTTTGTTAGTTACGTTGTTTTATTTTCATCTCTTGTAATTTCCTATATATTAAAGATTAGGGTCGAATCTTCGTACTCATACAACAGTTGTAAAACTTGTTTGTATATTTTATTGATGTCCTCGACCGGATGCATTCGCAAATGTGTAGGTTAAACGTACCTTAGCCAGAATCATACTCTAATTATATACGATTAAGAGACTTGGGGGATATTGAAAGAAAAAAAAAATGATTAGTAGGGTAACTCATCATTCAGTCATCAAACTCGTACTTTCTCTCTCTCGTTGATTGTGTTCTCTAAATTGAAGTTTTGAGTTTTGACCATTTAAACATATAATATCTGTTTTATCTATTGCTATTTGCTACCTTGTTTTTATCCATTTTGCCAAGGTACCAGATATTAGGTAATGCTATGTGTGATACCAAAACTTTTATTATTAATGATATTTTACAATTTAGCAAAAACAAAACAAGATAATATCTTTCTTTTTTTTGGTTAAAGGGCTTTCTAACAAGATAATATCTATATAGACTTATAAACCATTAAAATCTCTTAACATAATCTACCACTGGACTAAGTCATTAAAGACACTTTCGCATCTAAAATTGTTTTGAAAGCCAAGATAACGAAGCTCATGTAACAACTTTTTCTGGGTTTGGCGAACTCGTTTTAAAATTTTGGTGGTTTAGGCAGAAGTTCAGGTATGACTCTTTTTCGTTTCGGTGTATTTGTGTATAATTATTTTTTTTTTTTTTTTCAAACCTAACAAAATAGTTCGATACATCGCAAACGCATATACCCTATTTTGTCATCCTCAAAACATCGTTGGTTTTTTTTTTCATATGCGAGCTTTTAATTAAAACTTGTATATATTGCTAACTGATCTAATAATAAACAGTACTAATACTAAGTCAAATACAATATTGTTTGTTGTGTTGTTTAGGTAATGTCTAGGTATCTCACAGTTTTTGTAGGATTGATATGAAATGTTCATGGAAAGAAAAAAAGAAGTCAATAATGATCTGGTAAAAGCTCCATGAATATATTTTTATGGTAGGAAATATTAGTTACGAATTTACTCAGATATTTAATATTTTAAATTGAAACTTTGAACATACATGCGTATGACATTATGACATTATAATCCCAATTGAGTAACCAACATTTTTTTTTTTGATAAAGTAACCAACATATTTTTCATTTCAAATACTTTGTTTACATGTAATAAATCTGAAGTAATGACGTGGAGATATTTAACTCTTCGAAAGTTTAATTGTCATGGTGAGATTGCTACGTATTTATTTCTTGGTACCAGTAAATACTAAATAGACGCGAAAATTTCGGAGAATATAAATAAATGTGACAAAAAGCCAAACAGATACTATAAAAATAAGTTTGTTACAGTAGAAATAAAAATGGGAAACGTACGTCATTATCTTAAACTATATATGACCCCCCATTGGTTGGCCTACCCCATTTTAATTTTCCATAAGCTTAAATCTAACCTTATCTTAGTTTATCATCTACTCTTTATAGTTTTTATTTTCACTTACAAAACTTAATTTACATATTCTTATTCTGGTTTTTTATAATGTATTTATACGTAGTACCCATTTCATATTATGATATACACGTAACAGAAAATATAGACGTCGTACATGTTGATCTATAGGTATACAATAAGTTTGTTGCATAATAATTCTTCTCAAAGATGCTTTGAATTTTGAAGAATACCAAATCAATCAAACTTAAAGAGTAATTTTTTGTATAAATCTATACGTTGGACTTGGAGTCCGTCCGATCACAATAATATATCTTAATTCTGAACCGGATTGAAGAATAAAAAAATAAAAATAAAAGTAGGTGTGGACCCTTGAAAATAAGAAAATAAAATACAATAGTGTGTACAGTTGCTTGCACACATGGATAAGAGAAAAATGAGCTTAGGGTTAGAGATCAGTGATCAGATCTGATTATTAAATTTAGCAAATCAGAAAACGACTGAAGAAGACATAAAGGCTTTTGATAATGAAGGATCTTGTCCAGACTTACATATATTTATGAATGAATGTGTAGCATATGAAATGTATGATATACTGATATGATGGTTATATATATATATATATATACATCACACATATATATACTGCTTTACATCATCATTACCCTACCTGTTTTTTGCATCCTTTTGTTTTTGGAGTTTTGTTGCTGTTTCTTTTGGGCATATTCCTATTTTTCTGATAATTCAGATTTGTGCAGACAAAACAAAGCATGTATATAAATATGCTAATGTGGGGTTTTACTGAGATTCGATCTTTTAATTAGTTGTATTAGAGAAGATCACCTACAAATAGTTGAACCAGTGGCAGACTTTTCTCATGTAATGTATAACGATTTGTTTCCAATAATATAGATCTATTATTATAAAAGTTGGTATATGTAACCTACATTGTATATGTACGATGTTCATAATTTAGTGGTTGCAATTACAGCCAATAAAATGGACTTCTTAATTTATTGTTGGTGTTGTTGTCTCTATTAGCATTATTACATTGTTTGTATGTATCTTTATAATTTGGGACCGTAAAGAATTACCTAATTAATTCAGGTCCTTATTCTGAATATATAATAATTGAACTACTGACCTGTTTCATGATTAATCTTTAAATTGTTGGAGTCTTTACATTTAAAATTTTGACGGGGCCCACATACTCTAATTTTAATAGAGATGGGACCATCGATTTAAGTGACGCAAAACAACCAAAAGGAAGAAGATATGATCAAATCCTCCAATATTATTTGATTTATATTAAAATAATGTAAACCATAAAAAATACGTTCTCTAAAAGTCTATTATGGTCGATAAAATAATCAGCTAAATTTGATTCTATTTCTAAACTATGGTGTCCTATATTCCGGTAGTAGACTAATTCGAAGAATGAAACTGAAGAATTCAACAATCTTGATAATTATATGTTTCTTATTAGCGTCGAATATAATAGATTCCTCGGATGGTTTTAATAATACGTTTTGTAATAACGATTCAGTTTTCGATTTTTGATGTAATGTACTAAGTAGTTAAAGGACTTTCTTAATTTTCTTTATTAATACTTGAATACAATAAAAAAAACCTGTATGTTTCAAACTAATAATGCAGTTTTTATGTCTTTCCTCAGCTAAGCATGTAGTTGTAAACTAATATCCCTCAGCGTAAAAAAATATATATTTAATTTATAAATATTTAATACATGTAATGTAACTATAAGAAAATGTGTTAAATACAATGCCTAACATCATTCTGTGTGCAATCACAAGTCACAACGTTAGAATTTCAATAACAAGTATGTGATTATGTATTTGAGATGTTTTTCTTTTCAAATGCTTATACAGTTGAGAAATTTTGATTTAATTGCTATAGAAACTCGACCCTCCCAAATTAGTGAAATCTCGTAAATGTCTATACTCTTCTACTTTATGAATTTGGGTGACTCTTGTGCAAACAAATAAAGAATTTTGGGAGAGACTCGAGTTAAAAAAAAAAAAAAAAAAAAAACTTAAAAAAAGATTCATAATAGCCCACAAATTGTGGAATTCAAATGCATAACCCAAAAAAAACCCAAAAAAACACTCTTCACTTCTTCCGACTCACCACACGATCATAACGTCTTAACACCCTAGCCTGTTTCTCCTTTCTCATCATTTCCTCTAAACTCTGCAACCTAGGTAAGATAACTTGTAACCCAAGTTTCGGATCTGTCTTGAATATTTGCGGCACCTTCTTACCTTCGTAAAACCACTCCACGACTTCATGAAACCTCAACGGCAGCTTCTGACCTAGTTCATCGTTATACAAGGAATTCTCCCCAAACTCAACGACCGAAGCTAGGGCTCTCAAGAACATGTCTTCCTCCATTAACCTGTCCTCGCGGTTATTCATCCTCACATCGCGGTAAGGCTTACTCTTCTTCTCTCCTACGTTCTCTGGATCATACCGACCTTTCGAATAGTATTTCCCGTTTAAAACCTCATGAGAACAAGACCCTTCTTCGGCTTTAGCTTCAGGTCTAATCCAATACGACGGCGTCACGTTGTCCTCTGGAGTATTTGGCAGCGTTGTTGCCGCCGCCGCTTCCGAACCGCGTTTTTTCCGTTTGAGGAAACCGGAATCGATTAGAAACGTTTGAAACTCTTCCTTGAGAGGCTCTTGGAGCTGTTCAATCAGAACCTCGAAATCGCCGTCGTACCATAACGCGTCGACAAACGCTTTGTACACATTCTCACCGGAAGCTTCGAGTTTGTTTATGAACTCAACCGTTCGCTCCACGTCTGATTTCTTCTTCTCTCTGGGTGAATCCGAATAGAGACGACGAAACTCTTCCAGCAAAACGTCGTGGTCGCGGAGAAGAAAAGCGACTCTGTTTTTGAAAGCGCTGTTGTTTAAGGAACCAGACTGGTACGACGTCGTCGCGTACGCAAACAGAGTGAAGATGTTCTTGTCAACGGTCCGATACAGTTTCTTCAGGAATTCACAGCTTCGTTGAATCTCTTCCTCCCAGTAATCATCATCCGTCGAAGGAGTTTGATTCGTCCGTGGTCTCTTGCAATTCTTCATACTTGTTTGATTTTCTTTTCTCTACTCTCTCTCTGTTTTGATTCAGAAGAGCGATTTACACTTTAATATACTAGTTATCTCGAAATCCTAATTCTACCTGAGTTTCGTTTTTATATAAAACTCCTAATCCTGTCTGCGTTATATATTCGTTAGAATGTTTCCTTAAATTTGGATAATTTCCATTTTTTAACAATCGCATCTTTCAGAAAAGGAAATTGTGACAAAAAAGGAAATATCTAGCTCTTTTGGGTTGAACTAAAACTTTTGGGTTTAGGATTTTAAACTTTTAATAGATTACTGATATTATTGAGAAAGCCAAAAAAACAGTACACAACAAACAAAGCTTACACTCATGACCAAACCGACGATGCTTTCGGAAATCTAAATGTAGAATTAGTCTAAAACAGTAACAAAGTAGGAAAAAAAAAAAAAAAAAAAAAAANGCTAAAGAGAGAGAGTGTGAATCTATGGAACGTTCATTACCTGAATCGACTGCAACATGTCGGAGACGGCGATGACGAGGTCACCGGATTTGATCATACCTCTTGCTTTAAGCAACGAGAAAGTTTTGTTCAGATTGCTTTCCATGTCGTCTGAGAAGCTGAGACGGAATGGGATCAGTCCCCATTGTAGGTTTAAGCGTCTTCTCACCGAGGCTGTGTTCGTGAAGGCGAAGATCGGGCAGTCCGGGCGACACCGGGAGACTAACGATGCCATGTGCCCGCTCTTCGTGTAGACGAAAACCGCGTCCACTCCAAGATTGTTAGCTGCAAGAATTTGGATGATACAAATCAGAAACAATGACTTATTGAACAACAGAGAGAGTGTGTGTGTGTGTGTGTGTGTGTGTAAGTTTTTACCCATTTTAGCAGCAGAGTTACAGATTTCTTCAGAGATTTTGTCTGAGAAAGTAGAGCCGATGGCTTGAAGCGGCGTAGACTCGTAGCGTTTCTCTTCTCTCCACCATCTTTCGATTCTTAGACTGACGCTTCTAAGAACCGTGAGAGCCTTGTCAGGGAACTGACCCATGGCTGATTCTCCAGAGAGCATCAACGCGTCTGATCTTTGCCTTACTGCTTCAGAGACGTCTGCTACTTCTGCTCTGGTTGGGGTTGGGTACTCGATCATGGACTCGAGTAGCTGGGAAGCGACGATGACGGGTTTGTTAAGGGCTCTGCAGACTTGCACGATTCTCTGCTGAGCTGCTGGGACTTGCTCTAGTGGTATCTGAGCTCCTAGGTCACCTCTTGCAACCATGGCTCCGTCTGATGCTCGGATGATTTCTTCCAAGTTTGTCAGTGAATCAATACTCTCGATCTTTGCAATCACTCCTATGTCCCTGCATCGTTAAAGAAACACAAGATCAAAATAAAAACTAAATTAGATCACAAGTGCTCTTATACAGATGTGTTGGTAATGAGCATATACTACTTACCCTCCACAGGAACGAGCAGCAAGATAGCTTTTAAGATGGTTAATTACTTCAGCAGACTTGACAAACGATACAGCAATGAAATCCACACCTTCAGCAATTCCAAAATCAATATCCAACCAGTCCTGAAATTTAAAGAATTTAAGCATCATCAGTGAAAAATGCGCATTTAAGAGTGCTGATTCACATGGACTCTACTTATGATTTAGCTACTTGTTTCTCTCTCGTGATTTCTTGTATCCTCTGTTTTGCTAACCTTAGCAGAGAACTACTTGTTTCTCTCAAGGCAATAAAGACGACAAGACACTACCTAAGTTCCATATTGTTCTTATCCACCACCAATTTAGCGAATAAGGTGAATCAAAAAGAAGATAAAGAATTTACACACCTTGGAAGAAATAGTTGGAAGCATAGCATTACGCTCACGTACAAGACTCCCATCTCTCCAGAAGGTCAAGTTAGCTCGAGGAAGCAACAGTCCAGGGTCAGTACATAGGCACTTAACATCAGGTCCAATCTTCTCAATCACTTCAAATCTCACCATTCCACCATCTACCAGAAGCTCATCCCCAACTCTTACATCTACATCATGGCAAATGATTCTCCATTTCACACTCAACAAAATCACCATTAAAAATTTCATCTAAATGCTCTTCACTTCCAGGCAAACACTAGTTTCACTTATACATAAACCTGATTTGCATATATACCTTCAGCGAAACCATCGTAGCTCACACTAATGGTACGTTCAGGGCGAGAAGATTCAAATGCTCTAACAGTGAACGTCCAAATCTCACCATCCTACAAATGTTATATACACAGCAAATTTCTGCATCATCAAGCTCGAATTGATCGGAATTGAGATTGGAGAGAAGAGAAGACAGACCTCTGATTTAGCCGAAGATTCACAGCCAAAATCTCCCATGTGAATCTCGCTACCTTCAGTGTCCATCATGATAGCAACCGCGAATCCTTTCTCCTCGTTGAGCCTCCGGACGCTACGGATAACACCGCGGTGCCAATCGCGAGTGCCGTGACACATGTTCAGCCTCGCGACGTTCATGCCTCCCTCGGCGAGCGCTTCCAATTGCTCGAACCCGCACGTCGCAGGTCCGATCGTGCAGATCAGCTTCGTCCTCCTCGTGCTCCTGAATCCATTCTCCTTCAGCTCAGCTTCCGTAACCGTATCGACGTCTATCCCGGCCGTATCCGTCGAAACCGCCGCAGCTACGACGGATCTCTCCTCTGCTTTGACGGCGCCAGTGCCGTTAGGGGAGAGAAGGACCTGCGACGAGTTTGAATCGAGATCCGGCGAAGGAGACGGAGAGGAGGAAGCTCTGATTGAGGTGTACTTGACGGTGGAGGTTAGAGGGAACTGGCGGAAGGAGAAGGAGGAGATGGGACGGTGGAATTGAGATTGCGGGAGGTGGAGAAGGTGAGGAGTGCGTGAAGGACTGGAGAATTGGATAGACTGAGACATGGTTTTCCGGCCGGAGGGAGAAGTGGAGCTCCGGGAGATCGGAGAAATCGGTACAGTTGGCTCTGAGAGATTGTTGTTGGAGAAGGAAGAAGAAGGCGGATATATCGAAGTGAGAGTGTTGAGTTGGATTTCGATATGACTTTGGAAGGGTCAAAATCGGGAATATATTGTTTTCCGTATGTTAAAAGTTAAATAAAAAACAATATATTCCCGATTTTGACCCTTCCAAAGTCATATCGAAAAACAAGCTACCTACTACCTGAGTGATCACTTAGATTTTTTGGGGTTTTTTTTATAAAGCTAACCTAAATTTAACTTTTTTTTTTTTTTGGAGTATTCATTTTCCGAAAATATAAGGCGTTTTAAGAAGTAAAATATAAAAGAATTGATAGTTTATAACATCTTAGACTTTGTTTTTGCAATATTTTCTAACTTTGTTTTTGTATATTGGTATTCTTTGTTCTATTATACTGTATTAGATGTTTAAAATGTCTTTGCTAATGTCATTTGTTACTTTTGATTCTCTGAATTCTGTATTTTTTTTTTTTTTAATGAATTGGCTGAATTATGTTGAGAAACTAATTATTAAAATGATATTTTGTTTTAAGAAAACAATATTTTAATCTTTATGCTTTTATTTAAAACATCTTTACATTTTGGGATTCACATTTACAGTTTTTGACATTAGTTCCCATATACTTTGCTTCTCTTCAGCCATAAGCTAAGTAGAAGAAACCGATTGAAATTTAAGGTTCTAGCTGAACTTTCTCCATCCTTCTTCTCCGATTCTTGCCTCCCACCGACATATTCTAGCTGAATTAAGGTTTGATCACAGATTCCTGATTTGTATTTCTTTAAATTTTCTTAAGATTGGCTAAACTCTGGGATCTTTGTATCATCCAAATCTGATCTGGCTCGTTACGGATGAAATCGAATCCACTTCACTTACCTGTAGAAATCCGTATTAAAATGGTCAATTCGAGGCTGTGTTCTTAGGTCTTTCCTCCTTGGAATCGATCGAAAAGAGTGAAATTTATGCAATTGTGTTCTTGTTCTTTCTCTTGGTTAGTTTTTGATAGATAAAGATGGGAGCTTTCGTATCGAGGTTTTGGTTCATGATGTTTCCTGCGAAAGAGTACAAGATAGTTGTCGTTGGTTTGGATAATGCTGGCAAAACGACGACGCTTTACAAGCTTCACTTGGGAGAAGTTGTCACTACTCATCCTACTGTAGGGAGCAATGTTGAAGAGCTCGTCTACAAGAATATACGCTTTGAGGTACACACACTTTTTTTGATGATCTATTCCCTGTTTCTTAGCCTCTTAGGTTCTCTATTCGAGGTTTGATCTTGGAACATGGAGATAGAAAGTCTGAATCTTTATTCACTGTTTCTTAGCCTCTCTGTTCCGAGGTTTGATTGTGAGAACATGGAAGTAGAAGTTTGAATCTTTATATGATGTTTCTTGCTTATTAAGTCTCTGTTTCGTAGGTTCTGTTCAGGGTTTGCTTTTGGGACATGGAAATATGAGTTTGAATGTTTATCGGTTTCTTCATTATTGATCTTGAGACATTGGAAAGTTTGGATTTTTATGGATAAGTTTTCATCTTTTGTTGCGTTAGTGTCTTTAGTAAGGTTACTTGCTTGAATGTGTGCATTTTGCTCATCACAAAAATGGATGTTCTCTCTAAGTTCTCGTCATGGTTGGTCAAGGCGTCAAGCCACAAGCTCATATATTCAACTTGGTCTTTAAGCGCTTTGCAAATTGAAGATTTTGATGCTTATGTTGCTTTAATGAGATATATGTTTGTCTTTTAGGTTTGGGATCTTGGTGGGCAAGACAGGCTAAGAACTTCATGGGCAACATATTACCGTGGAACACACGCGGTGATCGTGGTCATCGATAGCACAGACAGAGCAAGGATCTCTTTCATGAAAGACGAGCTTTCAATGTTACTTGGTCACGAGGATCTTCAAGGCTCGGTCATACTTGTGTTTGCAAACAAACAGGACCTGAAAGACGCAATGACTCCAGCTGAGATCACAGATGCGCTTAACCTTCACAGCATCAAGAACCATGATTGGCATATACAAGCAAGCTGTGCTGTTACTGGAGAAGGATTGTATGATGGTCTTGGTTGGATTGCTCAGAAAGTTACCGGTAAAGCCACAAGTTAAAAATAAGCGGTAAAAATCAGAGATTATATTCTTCTTTGAATCTTTTGGTCTGCTTCGGTGAGTGTATCATGTCCTTTTTTATGTAACAAGCTTCGACTATTTTGGTTGCTCTCATTGAAAAGAATCTTGCTTTGTTTCAGATTTTGTCACTGATTCTTTGTAAACTAAGAGACGCACTGATATCAATAGATTTTTTATCTGCACAAATGAATCATTTCCTTTTTTTACCAATTACATCAATTTCACTGCCCTGGAATGTAAAAATAAAGAACTCTTGAGGAAGAAGTAGAAACAAAGAAGAGGAAATGAAGATCAAAGAATGAAGCAGCCACATCGTTTTGCTTCTTTAGGGCCTGCGAACCATTGATCCCATGTTGCATTCACTGGGCCTGTTGTTCTGCAAGTAGTCACAAAAAGCTTTTAAATCAGAACAAATCATATCTCATAGTCTATAGAAATGAAGCAAAGAGGGAAAAAAAAAAAAAAAAAAAAAGGGGAAATTACTCTGGAAGAAGAGGATCTGGTTTGCTTTCAACACTGTCTAAGAACCTGCATCCATTGGAGAAACAGAGTCAAGGTAATGGAACATGACTTGACTATTCATTAACCGGAATTGGGTTTTATGCAAAGAAAAAGTCTTACTCTTTACAGGAAGCTGATGCATTTTCCATCTTCTCAAGCAGCTCCAGCTCTTCCTGAATAATAACAATGGAGGAACAATCAGATACCTTGTAACTTTTAAGACCGCCAAAGACTACAAATGTGCAAACAACTACGTGGACAAGAGCTTAAACGCCAGGAGACTTAAAACATTTAGCATCAACAAAAACTCTAGGCAAGGATAGTGTTATATATACACTACATTTCCTGAGGTGTTTCTAAAGTCCTTCTTCTGCTATATGACACTATCGCTGAGCTATATAAACCCTATAAGCTTTGAAGGTATACAACAAATGGTACAAAATTTTGCTTAAACCCTTAAAAGAGATATAAGTCATTTGGATTCAGAAGATCCAATTTTGTTAAGCTTCTCAACAGAGAAATAACCATAAAGGTTGAAGACACTACCAACTCATCATGGAAGCAAAACTACAATATCAACTGCTACACAAAACCAAACTTAAACAAAGCTGTTTCTTTTCTTTATCCTAAATCATATCAACATTTTTGCTATTGCTTCCCAGTTTCCAAAACCAAAAAGTTTCAAACTTTCAAGTTCTCTACCGTACGGAGACATAAAAAAGAGAAGACTGATCCAATATGTATATTACAGCTTCAAGCTGAGTAAATCAAATATTATCAGATAGTCAGCCGAAAAAAAGGGGTTTTAGAGGACAGTATGTATACCTCTAGGAAACGAGCTTCTTGTTCAAGCCGTTTGACTTCGGCTTGAATCCTGTGTTTGCCTCTTGTGTCAACGACCCGCCCGGAAAGCTGACCCGACGAATTGGAGCTACCCACTTCCATCGAATTTTTTTATTCAAACCCCCAAAACCAAAGCTTTTTAACAAGAACAGAGAATCAACCAAACAAAAGCCAGTGGAAAAATTACAAGGATCGAGAAGCAAACAGATCTCGAAAATTCGACAGAAAGATACAGAGAGGGAGAGGGAGATTTGTCAGAATTTCCTGAGAGATAGAGAAAAGAGAATTTTCAAGTATTAGTTGGGGTGACTTCAAAAAGAGCTTTTCCGATGATCGAAAGGGTTCAAATGAAAACTAAAAAGTTGAGAGAGATTTTGAAAAAAGAAGAAAAGGCGACGGAAAGAAGAAGATTACTTTTTTTAGTTCTGATATATGATAATTATTTTTTGTCATTCTTTTTTTTGTCTCTTCCGAAAAGTTTGATTTCTCGTTTCTGCACGCGCCGATTCGGTAATTGTATGGGCCTGTTACTGGCCCAAGAAAGTGTAATTTATCAGTTTTTATTTATGGATAGACCAATTTATCAACTATTATTTTTATGTTACAGTTCAGATAAAATATTTTTAACCATATTTTTCATGAAAAAATCAGTTCAATTTGGCTGGTTTTAAATTACAGAAACAGTGCCTTTGAAGACGTTAAACTTTCAAAAATAGCCAAAATATGCTCAATTTGTTTCATTTTCGGCTGTTTACTTTTCCAGTAATTTCAACTGTTTAATTTTTCTTTTGCAATGAGTTTCGTGGTTTGTTTGACCACGCGTGAAATAGGAGCGCGTGGAGGAAAGATTGAACTGTGTATGACTATATTTGACCATGTTCGTATCTTCTTCAGTTCTTACGCTTCATCGTGCAGTAAAAGCTAGCCTGTGCATTTCCGGATAAGAATCCTGTTTCCACTCTTATCGGTATAAAATTTTCCGAACTTTTGGGAAATGAGAATTTGCAATTTTCTGTTTCAGAACATTTATCTCTACAATATTAATTGAGAAGTACATTTATAAAAAAACAAAAAAACCTATGTATTTATGGAGAATACCACTGAGTTAATGAATGAATTCTGTTTGGATGCAGGGATAGTAGAGGTTAAAAGTGTATAAAAAAAAAAAAAAAACCAATTCGTCCGAATTGACTTGGTTAAAAGTGTATGAAAAAAAAAAAAACCAACTCGTCCGAATTGACTTGGTGATTCGCGAATAGCCCATCCGAATAGTATAAAACAAGAATAACCAGACCGAATTATTATTGGATAACACGCAGATCTTATATAACTTAAATAGTAGCAGGCCTGCACAGCAGTGCAGTGCGGGATTATGTTTTTTTTTTGTAATATGTATTAATTTTAGTGTTAGTTAAAGAATTTTGTGTTTTTGGTTATCTTGTATGTTCCTTTCTTTGGTCAACATGATATAAATTTTCATAATTTACACCGATATTAATAATCAAACTTTACATAATTTTTGTTTTATCCACTATATATCATATAGTAGTAGGGTTTTTCTTAAAATTGGAAATATTGCTAGTTTGATCATATTCCAATTTGGTTTTTGGTAAAATCTAGAATTTTTTTATTATTGTATTTCCTTTTCCCAGATTCTAATAGAGAATGCAAAAGTGTAAAATTTCTTTTATGGATATATTCTAAGGACTGCAAAAACGGAAATATGTGATTGTGTTATTATCTACAGAAAAATCGATTAATTTATGGTTCAATTGTTTGTTGGTTTAAGGAAACCAAACATTGGTTTGATTTAAGTGGAATCTATGTCTGCGTCCAAACATTGAAAAAAAAGGCAATGTACTACTCAATTAATAGTAAAGAGATTGAATTTATTTTTCTGTTTAGAAATTGAACCGATTCTCTTATAAGAGAAACCAAAATTGAACCGGTTCCCTAAACCCAAAATTGCAAAAGCTTCTTCACGAGAAGGTTTGAGAGTGGCAGTGTCGTAATTAAACCTGACGTACTTGATGGCAGTGAAGGCGAATTGAAGACCTTGAGAAAGCTGGACGCCGCAGACGACTTCGGTGGCTCCGAGGAGGAGGAGCGTTGCGGAAATGGAGGCTCCGGCGGATGCTATCTGAGAAGGGGTTAGGTGTGGGAACTCGGAGACGGCGACGGCGGCGATGGATTTCATAGGCTGGACGAGCATAGGGATGTCGAAGAGGAGGCCAGTGGCGATGTTGTATTATCCGGTGAAGATTAGGGTGGCAGAGAGATCGAGATTGGAGATTAGGGTTAGTGTGAGGACGATTGGGATGAAGGTTCTCAGATCACCGACGGCACCAGAGAGTTCAGAGGATAGATGATTAAAAGGACCAATCTTAAATAGACCAAGATAAAATTTTGGGTCATTTCTTGGTAAACAGAGTATATGTTAGATTTCTTGATTATACGATGTTCACTTAATGTAAATGATGAGATTGTGGTCTGGTCTTTGCAGAAGCAAATAAAATCACTGGAAGAAGAGAGAAACTCTATGGTGATTGAAGAAGAAGAAAGCTTAAAAAATTACTATAACCTGATTTTGCAATATAAGAGTCTGAAGAAGGATATACGTGAGATTGTGTTCTATCCAAAGTACTGCTTACCCTTTTTGCTGTCAAACAGGATAAAACATAGGGTCAATTAGCTGAATATACATATTGGAAATCAAAATAAAGAATATAGCTATAAGGATTTAGAAATTAAGTGAATGACCATAGCCATAATTGTAGGACGAAAATGCCCGTAGAGCTACTTTCGTTATGTGGAAAAAACAGTATAGAAACAATTTTCAAAGAAAATAATACGCTATGTTCATACTATGCTATATACAAAGAGAAAATAATATAGTTTTGTGAAGTTGTTAACTGCATGTACCTAAATGATAAACCCAAAAATACAATCCTTAATCCCAAAATCTAAACCTTAAACCTAAAATCAAAACCCTAAATTGAAAATATAAATCCAAAACCCAAAAAAGACCATAAATAAAAATTATAAACCCAATACCAAAAAATCTAAAACCCTAAACCCAAATATAAACCTTAACAACCCCAAACTCAAAAATATAAAGCATAAACTCAAAAATCTAAACCCAAAATCCAAAATTTAAATCATAAACCAAAAATCTAAACCTTAATCCCAAAAATATAAATATTAAACCCAAAAGTATAAATCATAAACCCAAAAAGCTAAACTCTAAACACTAAACCCAAAAATATGAATCTTAAACCCAAAATTTAAACATTAAATCCAAAAAATTAAACTCTAATATAAACCATGTTTCCCTAATAAATCTCTATTCTATAAAAGTAAAAAAGTATATAATTGATCAAGGGATAATTTAGGTAATATTGTATAAAATATGGTGTGTACTCTAGCCAAGTAAAAAT
The DNA here is from genome assembly GCA_900406535.1 of Noccaea bulbosa. NCBI lineage: Eukaryota > Viridiplantae > Streptophyta > Magnoliopsida > Brassicales > Brassicaceae > Noccaea > Noccaea bulbosa. Next base: position 28,579 of record OVBJ01001352.1, read on the forward strand.
AATGGCTATTCTCTATATTAAGGTTGTCAATATGGTTATTGACTATAATTTCTCTAAAAGATAAGATTTAACATGAAAAAAAAAAAAAAATTACTGGCTTATTTTTATTTGCACATAGATTTATTTTTAGGGGTTTCTTTTCATCTCTTAAAATTGTATTTGTTTCATTTAAAAAATTAAAAGTTTACAAGAGATATCAAACTAGGCCTTCAACTTCGGGTTTCGGTTCGTATTTGGGTCGAGTTATTCAGATTTTTGGGTTTAAAGATATAAAATCATTTGGGTTTTAAAAAAAATTTGTTCGGGTTAGGTTCGGTTTTTTTCTGGATTTTTCAAGTTTTTTGGGTTTTCGAATTTTTCGGGTTTTTTCAAGTTTTTTTTTGGTTTTGGGTTTTCAGATTTAGAAATATAAAAACCATTCGAAATTTTAATTTTTTTTTTGTTCGAATTCAGTTCGAGCTTTTTGGGTCGGTTTGGAAGCATATGAAGGTTTGTAAAGTCTATTATTTGTCAATATTTCTTGGTTTTTCTTTATTTAAACATAACGTATGGTTATACGCTACATGACCTAACACATTATACGGTTAAAGTTTTTAGTGAATAAAATATTTGTTTTTTTTCACAAACCCCAATATCACACCGCACGAACGTGCGGGTCCTCTACTAGTTTTATACAAACGGGTAAGGAAAGGGTTTGGAATGATATAGGATTTTCTGATTTTTCCATTTAAAAAATAAAAAATAAAAAATTAGATATATAATATTTTTACAAATATCCCGAATTTTTCCATATTTTTCCGAATTCGCGAATTTTCCCATAACCTTAAAGAAAGGTATGATCATCAGAAAACTGTGATTTTACCCAGAGCTCGTTATGATTGGACTCAT
>OVBJ01001353.1:0-29462 GCA_900406535.1 Noccaea bulbosa
TTAAAAAAAAAAAAAAAAAAAAAAAAAAAAAAGGCTTAAGATCATATTTGTTTCATTGATGACATCTAAGATTTATATATATATATATATATTGAAGAATTAACTTTTGTACATCAAGAATAGTAGGTTCTTAAAATTAAACATATATGGACTTATAGAATTCTTCCATTTTTTTTTTTTAACAAGGCTTATTCTACCATTCTTACATACATAAAAGAAAAATGAAACCAACACTCTCTTTTCGCATATATACTTTGATCGAACAATAAGCAAATTCTATTCATTTGCATATTCATCCAGACATCCACCTTGGTCTTACAGTAGAGAATATAACTTTGTATATATCTCAAATTTTAATGTTTTTCTTGAACAGTACTAAATGAGATGAATTGTATTAACGATATATAATATTATATGCTGAAAGTTATGCGTGGCCGATGTCACTATTAACTGGAGCGAAATTCATATAATATGTATATTGTTGACATAACAAAAAATGCATCTAAATTTTTAAGTAAAAGCATAAAATAGATCATAAGAATAAGATGGATCGATGCCAAAAATAAAAATAAATAGATCATGAGATGATGTTAGCAATGACATAGCACTCAAAATGATGTTAGCAATGACATGGCACCAAAAAAAAAAATTGTTTGTCTAGATTTTCAATGTAAACGCAAGACGTAAACAAAAATATAAAAATCTTGATGTTGTTTTCCTTTTTTTCTGTCATAATGTTCAGGTAACTAGCTCAATCGCAACCGTTTTTTTTTTTTTTTTTTTTTTTTTTTTTTTTTTTTTTTTTTTTTTTNTTTTTTTTTTTTTTTTTTATTTTGCTAAAGATGGCAACAGCTTTTAAGTTATTAAGTTTATAACCACTAGAGAGTTACGGTTGTCATCGAATACAACATTTAGTACAGAATAAATATTTTCACTACATAAAATATTTGATTTACTTCATAATTTTAAGGAAGAATATATCAATTAATTTAATTATAAAAAAGAATATTGGAGGGTACTTTAACCCCAAAAAAAAAAAAAAAAAAAAAATTGGAGTTATCTAGCAAGCAAGACCCAACAAATAAGTCACATACCCATTAGGCCATTATTAATGGAAAACCGTTATCAGCAAATGAAGTTAATCACATACTCAGCTCAAGTGAAAATGAATTCAAATGACAGTCACTAGTAAAAAACCTACTATTTAACAAAACCACAATTCACCCAGTTCACCAATAATATTGTTTATCACGATGGACACTTTTAGGTGGCTATTTAAATTCCATCCGATTCTTATTTCCACTCTAAAGAAGTATAGTGTCCAACGTTACCGTCTCCACCACTACCACACCACTCTCTCAATTCTCTTATATATATTAAAGTCCCTATCTCTAGATATTATTAGGTAACACCTATTACTCAACAAATCATCTAATCTTATTTTTCTATAAAAGGCGTGAGCTCTCCACAAGCCCTCTCATCGATCAAAGTTAAGTTAAGCATCACTAATTAGTAAGAACTCAAACACCATGGCTTCCAACGTTGAGCTTTCAGAGAGAAGCAGCCCAAGGCATCAGAAAACCCGTCCAAGAGAAGAGAAAGAGGAAGTGGACTACATGCAGAGAGCTCAGTGGCTAAGAGCTGCCTTGCTTGGAGCTAACGATGGTCTAGTCACAGTCGCGTCGCTCATGATGGGTGTTGGTTCTATCAAAGAAGACGTCAAAGCAATGTTGCTTGTTGGTTTTGCCGGCCTTGTAGCCGGTGCGTGTAGTATGGCCATTGGAGAGTTTGTGTCTGTGTGCACACAAAGAGATATAGAAACTGCGCAGATGAAAAGAGCTATTGAGACTAAGATATCATTATCAGAAATTGATGAACAAGTGGAGGTAATATATTATATACATGTAATTTGCATTTGGACTTTGGAGGATATGCTTATCTATTTAAAAACTAAACAATTATATGATAAACTAAAAAGTATTTTATTTTTAACAATGCGAATTACATTTTCTACATGGGAACGCTAATGTATAAATTGGTGTTTGATACATGTTATAACATGTAAAAGTTCAAAATTATAGAATTTCTTTTAGCAACAAAACATTTATGTATATATATGAACATATAAAAGTTAAAAATATGAAAGTTTTAATGGCAGGAGGAGAAGAAAGAACGGCTGCCAAATCCAGGACAAGCAGCGATAGCATCAGCGTTGGCGTTTTCAGTTGGTGCAGCAGTGCCGCTGCTGTCCGCTGTATTCATAGAGAATCATAAGGTAAGAATGGCGGTGGTAGCGATTGTGGCCACCCTTGCATTGTTGGTGTTTGGAGTGACCGGTGCGGTCTTGGGAAAGACAAGCGTTGTTAAGTCGAGCGTTAGGGTGGTGATTGGTGGCTTGATGGCTATGGCTCTTACCTTTGGTCTCACCAAGTTCATTGGCTCTGAAGCCATGCAAATCTAGACGCTCTTTCAGTGATCTACTTGTTTCCATGCATGTTACGCTATCTCATCCCATTCCCAACTATATATGTGATGTAAACTATATATAGTCCACAACAAACCGAAAAGGTTAAATAAATGGTTTCTTAATCGATCTTTCATTCCGCAGTTAGGTACAATATTGAATAGCTGAAAAATGGCTAGACATTTCACAAAGTCTCTCTTATCATTTTATAAGAAATTATTACCAAATTAATTTTGCAAGATCCATTAGTTAGAAAACTTGGTGAGTGGGCTACTCGACGGCTAAACTCACTCAAAAAGATTAGTCGCAAAAAATGATTACAAAACATCGACTCTTGAATATTGTGGGAATGCATATGTTTACAGAACAAATTCAGTTACTCAAGTAACTTTTGGTAGATATAATATAAAGCGGCCTTGTAGTTATTCCACAAACCGCGAACCACGGTCGATACCATTTCGTTAAATCCTTCAAAAACTTTCGGCCATTCCTGAAGAAATAGGTCAAACCATGGCATTCCTTTCTCCCTCACATCACCAATCGTCAATGAGATCGAATCCGATAATCTCATGACTCGTCCTTTCACCATATCAAACAAGATCGTAGACACTTCACTGATTACATCAACAACAAATTCACACAATTTGGGAATACAAGACTCGGCTGTATCTCTTACCAGCTTGATCAAGGCCTGAATGGCTTCTCCTGGAATCTTGAAAGTTTGAACAAATAGAACGAAGGAACAAGCCGCGACGTGGAAGACCACATAAGAAATTGAATTCGACAACAAACAAACAGTCGAGAAGATTAAATTTGCTAAAGAAGCTATCATATTCTTTGATTTTTTTTTTTCTTTTTTTCTGTCTTTTGGTATTGATGAAAGAAAAAAAAAAAAAAAAGGAAACAAGGAACAAATAGAACCGACGTGCACCGTTTATGACTATTTCTATATCAATGCTTGTGTAATTAAGAAATGTTACAGAGGTGCTTGTTGACATCTATAATTTTATTTGGAAGATCTGATTTATTACTTTGATTAGTTAAACAGTTTTAATTAATTGACCTTGAGGATTTCAAAACTATAAAATATTTTTATTTAATTAAATTTATTATTTTCCTGGTTTACCAATTAGTTAAATAATTTTAATCAATTAATTTTAAAAATGCGATATAATACTATTGAGCGGAGTGAATAATTTTGAGTCCATCTTTGGGCTTTATCCAATCTGTAATAAGAACGGACACACCGGAGATTTATATAAGCTACGACCATCGTCGTCTTCTTCCGCCGCGGCTGATACGATGTCGGCGACCCTCCGACGTTTTATCATCCTCTACTCCGTAAAACGCGCCCAGAATTCATCTCCGGCGTGCCTTTCCTCCGCCGTGTGTCGCCTATCTCTGTCTTTCTCTTCCGTCTCATCATCGTCTCCGTCAAATCCTCCGGAATCACACACCTCCCCTTCCCGGATTCGAACCCGGACTCCACTCGAATCTCAATTCGAGACATGGATCCAGAATCTAAAACCAGGCTTCACTAACTCAGACGTGGTGGCGGCGCTGCGTGCGCAATCCGATCCGGATCTAGCCTTGGACATTTTCCGTTGGACCGCTCAGCAACGAGGCTATAAACACAACCACGAGGCTTACCACGCCATGATCAAACAAGCAATCGCCGGAAAACGGAACAAATTCGTCGAAACCCTAATCGAGGAAGTCGTCGCCGGCGCTTGCGAAATGAGCGTCCCACTCTACAACTCCATCATCCGATTCTGCTGCGGCCGTAAGTTCCTGTTCAATCGAGCTTTCGATGTTTACAACAAGATGCTCCGATCAGATACCTCGAAACCTGACCTCGAAACATACACTCTGCTTCTATGCTCTCTCCTCAAGAGATTCAACAAATTAAACGTTTGCTATGTGTATCTCCACGCCGTTAGGTCGCTCACTAAGCAGATGAAATCGAGCGGTGTGATTCCAGATACGTTTGTGTTGAACATGATAATCAAAGCCTACGCAAAGTGTCTCGAGGTAGACGAAGCTATAAGGGTTTACCGTGAGATGGCTCTGTACGGCGCTGAGCCAAATGCTTATACTTATGGTTACTTGACAAAAGGGCTTTGTGAGAAAGGAAGGGTTGAACAGGGTTTAGGGTTTTACAAGGAGATGAGAGGCAAAGGAATGGTTCCTAGTGGGAGCTGCTACATGGTTTTGATCTGTAGTTTAGCCATGGAGAGGAGATTGAATGAAGCTGTGGAGGTTTCGTATGACATGTTGGCGAATTCGCTTTCTCCGGATATGTTGACTTATAATACGGTTTTGGCAGAGCTGTGTAGGGAAGGTAGAGGGAGTGAAGCTCTTGAGCTGCTTGAGGAATGGAAGAAAAGAGATCCTGTGATGGGTGAAAGAAATTACAGAACTTTGATGGACGAAGTGTATTTCTTGAACAAGGGATGATTCGGGTTTTGTTCATTGAAAATGGCGATAAAATCCGCTTGGAAAAAGGGCTAAAAGCTGGGTCTTATGGGTTGATACTTTAACGATCCAGATTCAAGTTTTGATCTCCAAGATTCTGTGTGTTCTTTAGATATACATTACAGGTTGAATCATAGTGATATGAAGACTGAAGACTCGAGCCACGATAGGGTCGAATCAAGATCTTGATCTTGTTCTTGTATCTTGTTCTAAAGAATGATGTGTAGATGACTATGATGACTCTTCTTCCTCAAGGATATCGATGGTTACTGATTTTTCTTTACAAACCAAAAAAGTGTATAACATTCTTCAAAAACCTCTCATCTTTAGACAATAATTCCATTATATATGAACGCCTTTTACATATATTACACCTGCTGTTGCACAAATATAACATCTTACATCGCATTTTTAACATTTAATGAAATTGAAACCATTTATCAAGATAGTGAACCTAAGGCACACTGTGAATGACTCGTGATCTGCTCTGCTCATAGGTTACATGTGTGCCCTGCCGCTTAAAACACGTTAATTGGTGAAGAGAAATTTGTGGAGATAGTAAACGATTAACGACCAAAAGTGGTTTCACATGGGCTTGATGGGCTATATATTGATAATAATGTAGGCCCAGTATGTTTTAGTTCGTATTTGTCAAAGTTAAAAGAGTGCCTGAAAACAGATCCACCACATAATCAGTGACTGAGAGAAATCAAAGACGATGATGAGCTCTGCATCCGCCATGAAAGCTGCTGGAGTTTTTGTTCTTCTTTCGGTTCTAACCTTAGGTAAAATAATATATTCTCTCTGTATCATTTCCCGATCTGATATCTGATCAATCAACATTTTATAAATTGTGCCATCGATCTGATCTCCGTTTGTTTTGTGATGACGATCTTCAGCTTATGCGAAGAAATCAGCTGATGTGACAGAGCTGCAGATTGGCGTCAAGGTAATTAAGAAACGCTCTTTCACGTTCTCTTCATCGGAAATTTAATTTCGTTGGTTCGAGTTTCCATTTCATATTCCTCTGTTTGCGAGATTGAATTCGATCTCTAAATTTACGTGATTAGAAGATGATAATGGTCATGAATTCATGATCGTTACAAATTTGCAGTCATTCTAGAGTTGTTCTAGACACTTTTTGCAATTGCAACGAGCTACAATAGATAACTTTGGTTTTGCTTTTGTTTTCCCTGCCCTGTTACTTTGTTAATGAAGAAATTGGAAACGAACTCGGCTTGGTTCCATACTCTTTTGGTTATGAAACCAAACTTCTGTACCTTGACATTAATTTTTGTTCATTTTTACAGTTCAAGCCTCAGAAATGTGATACTCAGGCTCACAAAGGGGATAAGATCAAGGTCCACTACCGGGTGAGTTGTATCAAAGAGCTTCTACTAGTTGTATTAACTCAATGCTGGAAAAGGTTTCTTCTTGCTTTACTGATATAGTTAGTATTTTGATTGAGAGGAGAAAAGAAAGAGTCATGCAGGAGTTTTCTTGTTATTGCAACATGTAAAAAGCTTTCATCTAGAGACATGTTTAGTGATATTTAGTAAAAATGTTTGATCAAAAAAAAAAAAAAATTGAATCTGATCTAGAAAAATAAATTGCTTGGCGATGATGAATGTAGTCTTCTTCTTCTTCTTCCTGCAGGGGAAGTTAACTGATGGAAGTGTCTTCGATTCAAGTTTTGAGAGAGGTGACCCTATTGATTTTGAGCTTGGAGCTGGTCAAGTCATTCCAGGTTTGTTTGCATTTGCATCTCAACAACACCTTTTTTACTTGATGGACAAAAAATTGAAGGTAATGCAAGAAATTTTCAAAATGTTGCAGGATGGGACCAGGGTCTACTCGGAGCTTGTGTAGGTGAGAAGAGAAAGCTGAAAATCCCATCCAAGCTTGGTTATGGTGAAAACGGCTCACCACCAAAGATCCCTGGTAAGTTTATCTACTAGATAGATAACATATGATACTAAATTGACCAGCCAAAAGAAAAACGCTGCACCACTTTAAACTATAAAATCAACAATGATGCATGTGTAAAAAGGTTTCGATCCTATACGCATTTCTTGAGAAGGTGACAAAGTGAATTTGTGTGGTGAATTGCAGGTGGAGCGACACTGATATTCGACACCGAGCTTGTTGCTGTGAACGGGGTAACATCCAGCGAAGGGAAAACGGAGAACGAGCTTTGATTTAGGCCAATCTCTCTTCTTCTTATTTTTTCTTTGTTTTCATCTTAAAAGAAACCTTTAAGTACTTGTCGCATGTATTTGAATCTTAAGCATGCCTAGAATAAATAATATTTTACTTTGCTAGTTGAAGAAAATAAATGTGTATGTTTTGGTCATAAGATTAGTTATGTTGGCATTAGTTCGAAAATGACGACTTGGGGAAGTGTATTCTATCTCAAGATGAAAGCGTGGTAATACCTATGTTTGGTGGTAACAAAAACGTGGAATTGCAGAAAATGAGAAAACGTTGGCTACAATCATTTACTTAGCTAGTAAAAAAAATTGTCTTTATAAGCCTTGTCACATAGAGGGCTTGTTTGGGATTAAAATTTTATTAGATAATATAAAAAGAATCTTCTTTTTTCCATAAAAATCTCTTGAATGAAATAATCAAAGTTGATCAGATATATAATATACACATGTAAATATTGTAAATATTGTAAACAATCAAATGGGGGTGATAAGGCTATCCGTGATGAGGGTGATAAAAGGGTGGTAAAGAGGAGGGTTATACATTTAGAAATGTAATATAATATTTTCACAATGTTATGGATGATCAACTTTAAAACACTTTGTTTAACACATGTAAAATTTTCACAATGTTATGGATGATCAATTTCAAAGATTTTTTTTTAAGAAGTTAGTTTTCAAATTAGAAAAAGTTTTTAAAATATTAAACCTCTCACTTTCAAAATATATAAAAAGAAGAATATTTTTTTTAAATTTAAAAACATACGAAAGAAAGGTATTTTCCAAATTTTCTCAAAAATTATATAGCAAAAGTTAAGGAACTCTCTAGAACCCTTTCTCACTCCCAAACTCAAAAACCTTATATAATCTCACATTACCAATTTCTCCTCCCAAAACTGTTTCTCTCTCTTTCTCTATCTTCTTCTTCTGCGATTCGTTATTCTTCAAGCTTCCTTAGTTTTTTTGCTGAATCGAGATGGATGAAGATTTCGAGATGCCGCCGGTCGGTGGAATGGAAGACGACGACATGGATTTCGGCGACTCCGCCTCGTTTCTCAAGGTCGGAGAAGAAAAGGAGATCCAACAAGGATTGAAGAAGAAGCTCCTTAAAGAAGGCGAAGGATTCGAGACTCCTGAAAACGGCGATGAAGTTGAAGGTACTAAACTAATCATCGATTCGATTCGATCCCAGACACTGCTCTAATTTTTTATGTTCCTTCTACAGATTTGATTGAGCTCAAATTTGATCTCTCTTTTTGCATTTGCAGTTCACTACACTGGGACTTTGCTTGATGGTACCGAGTTCGATTCAAGCCGCGACAGAGGCACGCCTTTCAGATTCACTCTCGGTCAAGGTGAGTGAACTTAAAATCTCTCTTGATTGCTCCTTCATCTTTCAGACGAATTGTGACCTAGCAATTGCCGCATCTTGGATTTCTGATCATAGTTATATATGCTAGTATCATTATTTAGGTGTTTTGTAGTCTCCTAGGGAGACTAATTTGGCAACGTGCTCTGTGAATTTGGGAATTGATATGCAATCGAGTACCAATGCTCCTTGCATTGTGTGTTGCAGGTCAGGTTATCAAAGGATGGGATATTGGTATTAAGACGATGAAGAAAGGTGAAAACGCTGTGTTCACTATCCCTTCGGAGCTAGCGTATGGGGAATCTGGTTCGCCGCCGACGATCCCTCCGAGTGCCACGCTTCAGTTTGATGTGGAGTTGCTTTCATGGTCCAGTGTGAAGGACATATGCAAAGACGGTGGTGTGTTTAAGAAGATTCTTGCTGCGGGAGAGAAGTGGGAAAACCCAAAGGATCTTGATGAAGTTCTCGGTTTGTGGCTTACTTTCTTACGACCTAGAGATTGGTATGCGGTTTCGAGATTTTAACGGTGTTTTGCTTTGTATTTGTTTATCATATTCAGTTAAGTACGAGGCTAAACTTGAGGATGGTACTGTTGTTGGAAAATCTGATGGTGTTGAGTTCACTGTTAAAGATGGTTAGTGCTCTCTGATTTCTTCCTGCGAGATTTTGGCTATGTCAAAGAGTATGTTCAGTCTTTTGATAGTCTTTGTGATCTGTGTGTTTAATAGGTCATTTCTGTCCTGCACTTGCCAAGGCTGTGAAAACCATGAAGAAGGCTGAGAAAGTCCTCCTCACAGTTAAACCACAATGTAAGTTAGTTTGCCTCTATTGTGATTTCGTTGATCCGTTGGTGTGGTGTGTAACATCGTCTCTTATTCCAATCTGTTTATAAATGAGACAGATGGTTTCGGGGAGAAGGGCAAGCCAGCTTCTGGTGGTGAAGGTGCGGTTCCTCCGAATGCGACGCTCGAGATCAATCTGGAGTTGGTTTCTTGGAGTACAGTTTCAGAAGTGACTGATGATAACAAGGTTATCAAGAAGATCTTGAAGGAAGGGGAAGGATATGAGCGTCCTAATGAAGGGGCGGTTGTGAAAGGTTTGCATTTCGAATTTTCATTGTATTCGTCCCTTCTCCCAAACAGTTTCTTACGTGTGTATCATTGTTTCTCTTCCTGGCAGTGAAATTGATAGGAAAGCTTCAAGATGGTACTGTTTTCCTGAAGAAAGGTCATGGTGAAGGCGAGGAACTCTTTGAGTTCAAAACAGATGAAGGTAAATAAACTACAGTTCTACAAATTTCCTTGAAACTGACGTTGGGAACTTTTATCGATGTAACTCATTTTGCTGGAGGTGTTAACAGAGCAAGTGATCGATGGACTCGATAGAGCTGTGATGAAGATGAAGAAGGGTGAAGTGGCATTGGTGACTGTAGAGCCAGAGTATGCCTTTGGTTCTGATGAGTCAAAGCAAGAATTGGCTGTGGTGCCGCCAAACTCAACCGTCTATTACGAGGTTGACCTTGTGTCTTTCGACAAGGTTAGTGTAGAGTTTGAGATGCTTATGCCTTCCACAATTCATCCAATAAGGAAGTTTAGTTTTCCAACTCTTGTTTGCCACTTGCTTTGTACATTTTAGGAAAGGGAATCGTGGGACATGAACACTGAGGAGAAGATAGAAGCTGCAAGTAAGAAGAAGGAAGAAGGAAATTCCAAGTTCAAAGCAGGCAAATATGCCCTGGCTTCCAAACGATACGAGAAGGTATATCAATAGGGACACCTCAATGATATGTGAGTTATTACGATGAACTTTCATCGTCTTACATGGTTTAGTTTCTTCTCAGGCTGTCAAATACATTGAATACGACACATCCTTCAGCGAGGAAGAGAAGAAACAAGCAAAAGCATTGAAAGTTGCGTGCAATCTAAACGATGCAGCCTGCAAACTGAAGTTGAAAGATTACAAGCAGGCTGAAAAGCTATGCACAAAGGTAAACTAATTGGCGGTTTTAGACTACATGTCCTTTTCTTTAACTTCAAAGGTTTTGCTGAACAATAATGATGGAAAATGGCGCTTTGGATTATTTTAGGTATTAGAACTTGAAAGCGCCAATGTGAAGGCCCTATACAGGAGAGCACAAGCGTACATGGAGTTGGCTGATTTGGACTTGGCTGAGTTTGACGTCAAGAAGGCCCTTGAAATTGATCCCAACAACAGGTTTGTCTCTTACTCAACTCATATGTATGTTAGATTTTGCAACGCCTTATTGGGTTTATATGCTAATGTGTTTTCTTGTTTTCCCAAATGATAGGGAAGTGAAGCTGGAGCAGAGACGGTTGAAGGAGAAAATGAAGGAGTTTAACAAAAAGGACGCTAAGTTTTACGGGAACATGTTTGCGAAACTAACCGTAAGTGTCTCTAATCCAGTGTTGATCTTATATCTATAAGAATCTTAAGTAGAAACAACGATTATTATTTTGTTTAACCAAATCCGTATTGGTGGGAATGTGCAGAAGGAAGCATAAAAGATGGAGAGGCCATGAGCACCTGAGAGAGAGTCTTGAAGCATTCAAGAAATCTGCAGTTGTTTTTCCTTCCTTCTCTTTTGGTTTGTTGCAATGTTTTTTTTTTTAGTTGTTCAACCTTCTTTAGCAAGAGATTCATAAAATGTGACTTTATGTCAGCATTGGATTTCAATTTAGAGATTTAATCGCATGTGTTGTTGTTTCTTTACCGAATTTGTGGTAGAAACATGAAAGTTTGAAATCAGAAAATAACTTTTTAAGAGTTTCTCGCAGATGCAGTTTTATTGCTTCATTTTTTTTGTCAGAATTTTTGATAATAATGTCTTTGTTAGAAAGATTTCTTGCGGATTCATTCAGTATTATTTAAGGAAAGAGCTTTGCATTCAGTTTCAGACATGTTATAACAACCAGCACAATGGTGAAGACATATTTTAGCTTCCAAGCGGACATGCCATTGTCATCAATGTATCATCTTAATAAGTGTTATCATAGCGTACCTCACAACATCATCATATAGTACAAATACATTTGAACATTCGTTATTGTTCCAAAGTTCCATGTCCAGTACTCTAGATAATGCGCGGATATATTTTGATGTAAGAATACAAAAAGGAATATACTTGGTTGCTTTTAAATCTCGTCCGTACACGTCGCCATATCTTACGACTGGAATAATCTTCAGGAGGTGCGATTGGATATCCTTGCTAGGCAACAGGTCTTGCGTCAAATGAGATAAAAATTGACTAAACCAAATTTATTTTCCCAACACATAAAACAAACAAATTGAAAAGTAAAAAAGAAACAACGAATATTCCCTGCTAAATTCTCCACATTAACACACTGAAACCGTTCACTTTATATTTGATTCCTCCCACCTTTACACTTCTCACTAAATTCTCTCATACATCAATCACCAAAATCTACTTCTCATTACTCAAACCAATGACAATTCCCTCAAGAACCAAATGTGTTACTGACCCACTCGACGATGTAGCCAAGGCTCGGATCTTTGGCCACGTCAGCAGCAGCCTAGACCAAGAGTCTCCTCGACTCTGCGAGCTCGTACACGGATTTCTCGAGGATGATCCCGAAGAGACGTTTTACGACTCTGACTCCGACTTGTCCGAGAATTCCGCAATGGAATGTTCTGGTGATGCTAGTGAGGAGACGGTAAAGACGGCTGTGAGCTTCTCCGATTCCGATCCTTATCAGAATCTATTGCTAGCTCACGTTCTGAGAGCCGGAGAAGCACATTCCGGTCTTAGGTCGAGGCAGAAATCTGTTTTCTTTGACAAAGTAGCTTCATTTCTGCGAGAGCTAGGTCACGACGCGGCGGTTTGTGTGTCGAAGTGGTATTCTTCGGCTAAACTCACCGCCGGGAGTTACGATTTCATAGACGTCTTTTACAAGCCGTTGAATGATCGGTCGACGGCTGCGATCCGTTACTTAGTCGATCTAGACTTTGCTTCGGAGTTCGAGATCGCGAGACCGACGCACCAATACGCGCGTGTTTTGCAGTTGCTGCCTCATGTTTTTGTAGGGAAAGAGGAGAACCTGAGGACGATCGTGAGACAATCATGTGACGCAGCGAAGCGTTCGATGAAGAGCCGTGGCTTGTCTCTCCCTCCGTGGCGGAGAAGCTCTTACATGCAGCGTAAGTGGTTCGGTCCGTACACAAGAAAGGTTGGATCTAGCTTGGGAGTAACGTCGTCGTTTAATAAAGACGCCGTTAGCTGCCGCTCTATGGGGTTTGATGACGCCGTCAACACTCGTTTGTTCATAAAGACGTGATCCGATCCATGCAGTATAGAGTAGTGTCAAGTGTAGCTAGGCCAACAGTTTATTTATGCAGTGCTACATATATATATATATATATATTTTTTTTTTCTTTTTCTCATTTATACAAAAGAGACTAATTTGTTATATATGTCAAAATATATCAGCATCTTAGAACAAAGACAAGATATGTCAATGTTAATGCATTTTAACACACTGGTTTTAGTGGCTTCCATAAACATATGCTAATGCAAATATGCAATGATCTGTGATTAATAATATAACGGAGTATACGGCAATGAAAGTGACATGAAACCACTTTTGGATGTTCCCACTTATGCCTTATGGCTCGATATCTTAGCTCGATTATATTCTGGCTTGTGGAACATGCCTTCCATTGACTCTAGTAACCCAGTATACAGCCCGTGAAAAGAAAGTGTGTTGTTCTGACCTTATGTGCAAGCATTGGTTATTAAACAAAACGCGTAGTAGCAATATTTTCGGTTACTCATACAATCTTTTGGGTTTAGTCGCAGCGATAGGTTTCGTAATTTACGACAGCATACTTTAAGACGCGGCAGCCGTCTCCGGATACAATAACACTGATTCACATCACCTGCGACTGTTTTTCTCTCTCTAATGTGTTGTTTGCCTTCGTTGCCTCGTTGGTGTCTTATTTTTTGATCGCCGTTCTCTACCGCAGCGACTTCACGCCGAACTGGGCAATATATTATTTTTTGTTTGGCTAAGAAAATGTTCCTTGATTGTTATATAAAATTAAATTTATATGTTACCAAAATAATTTTCACTATCCTCACACTAATTATTATGAAACATATACATTTTGTGGCTAAAGTAATCATCGATCAAAGGCTTCTTCTATTCTTTTTAATTGATTTTGTCCACATAAATCAAACAAAATGATTTAAAAAAAAACATCTCAAAATTATTGAAATTTGCAAGAGAATCAATTAAATAATTTATGTTTCCCACAAAGCACTATTTTGATATTTTCTCAACAAACAATTTAGCACGTTCTCTAAGTTGGGAAGTGCCACACACGAACTCAAATAGGAGATAATATAATATATATATATATATACACAAAGAAAATCAACTATATATAAAGGGTTTTCCTGTTGAACTATATCATCATAAGCAAAAGAAATAACCAAAACGACGAGCTATGGGTAAGATGAGATCCTCAAGAATGTTTGGATTAGGGCATTGCATGGTTTATGTCATGGTCTTAAGTGCCATTGCTGCTGCAGCTTACCCGTACCCATCTCCTCCAACACCACAATACAATTATCCGGTCAATCAACACAAATCACCATATTCACCCAAAAAGCATTCCCCATCCTACTCAGCGTCACCACCTCCTCCACCCCAATACAGAAGACAAGGACCCAAGTACACGCCACATCCAAAACCATATGTTTATAGCTCTCCACCACCTCTATCTTACTATTCTCCTTCCCCTAAGGTCAACTACAAATCTCCTCCTTCTCCATACGTCTATAATTCCCCACCAACTCCACCATACTATTCTCCTTCTCCAAAATTAGACTACAAATCTCCACCATCACCATACGTTTATAGTTCTCCACCACCTCCACCATACTATTCACCTTCTCCTAAAGTAAATTACAAGTCACCACCACCTCCATACGTTTATAGTTCTCCACCACCTCCCAAGGTAGAGTACAAGTCTCCACCACCACCATACGTTTACAGCTCCCCACCACCTCCACCATATTACTCTCTTTCTCCAAAGGTCGACTACAAGTCTCCACCACCACCTCCACCATACTATTCTCCTTCTCCTAAGGTAGAATACAAGTCTGCACCTCCGCCATATGTTTACAGCTCTCCACCACCTACACCATACTACTCTTCTTCTCCTAAGGTAGAGTACAAGTCTCCACCACCATCATATGTTTACAGCTCTCCACCACCTCCACCATACTACTCACCTTCTCCTAAGGTCGACTACAAGTCTCCACCACTACCATACGTTTACAACTCTCCACCACCTCCACCATACTACTCACCTTCTCCCAAGGTCGAATACAAGTCTTCACCACCACCATATTACTCTCCTTCTCCTAAGGTCAGCTACAAATCTCCACCACCATCATATGTTTACAACTCTCCACCAGCATATTACTCTCCTTATCCAAAAATAGAGTACAAGTCTCCACCACCACCATATTTCTACAAAACGCCTTACTTTTGATTTTTGAATTGTTTCATTAACAAGTAAGCTTGTTGCGATATTTGTTTTGCTGATTGTCTATTGATTCTTTTGTTGTTGTTTTGCTTCAACTATCTTGTTAAGTTTTTATTATACCAATATTTTTTTTGCTATTATATAATTGCACTCGTTGTTAATTTTTGTTCGGACTCACTTCCTTTGTTACTTTTTAAGTTTTTATTAATGAATGCAATCTTTTACAAACTTTAAGAAAAAATTTGAATTATTATTGATTAACACTATTAAAAAATTATTAATAATAAAACATTAAATGATTCTTAATATCTGTGCAAAATCTAAAACATGAACTATTAAAGAACAGATAGAGTAGTATTTAAATCTTGAAAGAAAAATAGAGAGCTGATATCGAGTCATTATCTCTCATATCCCTCACTCTTTAAAACCAATCACAAATATCTCTATTTAATCTGGCATATCCCTTTTAATATTAAATTATAAAAATAATATTATTATATTAATAAAATAAAAAATAGAAAATGAGAATTGCGTTTGGAGCTTTTGGTCCTCTCTCTCTTTTTCGCGTTTCGGTCTCTCTCTCCTCTCTCTTCTTCTCCCCCAGATCTAGAGAAATCTCCGCCATGTTCTCTTTTCGATTTCCTTTGTCTTCTTCCATCTCCATTTCGATCGAATTCATTTATTCCTCCATCAAATTCTTCATCAACAGCGTCACAAACGAAAATTGATTATAGGGAATTGAACCCAAAATAATCTGATTTGAATTTCTCTGAAATCATCTGAACTGGATTTTCGCGATATAATAACTAGTATAACTAGTATTACTGATAGATGAAGTATAACTAGTAAAACTGATATTATTATACGAAAAACTAGTGAAACTAGTAAAACTGGATAATACTGATAATGACAAATTTGACTTTTATTCGAATTATTTTTACAAATTGAAACAAACATCAGTAAACAAACATATTAATGATTGTAAACTTAATAAATAAATATTATAAACTTGTATTTAGTAGCCAATTACAAAAATATAGCAAAATGGTTTCTTATAAAATATTTTACACAACATTTACCTTATACTTTTAAGGTTACTTTGTTAAGAATAACATTTTTAGGATGAAAAAGTTACATAAATCAATTTTCACACCTAAATAATGGATATAACACTAACAATCATATGTTAATCGACTAAAATCAAATGTAAAACTAGAAAATCAAAATTTAAGACCGGGTAATACTAATTAAAATCGAAAACACCCAAAGTAAAACTATTTGCAGATTTAGTATAACTAGTATCTTGGGTATAACTATGTGCAAATTTGGCGGCACCCATGTGAGAAAAAGACTGCCCACGTGCGAGTGAAAAGCAGTGCACGTGTTTCTGGTGTGCTTTCCACCAATATTGACGGAAATATTAATTCAAAAATCCCCAAAAATATAAAATTTCACAGAACTAAAAAAAATTCTCAAATTTTCAAAATTTTCCAAAATTTCATATTCTAGGGTTTTATCATTTCTTTATTCATTTTTCTCTTTTGTAATTGGCTACTAAATATACGTTTATAATATTTATTTGTTAAGTTTGCAACCATTAATATGTTTGTTACTAATGTTTGTTTCAATATGTAAAAATAATTCGAATAAAAATCAAATTTGTCATTATCAGTATTATCCAGTTTTACTAGTTTTACTAGTTTTTCGTATAGTAATACCAGTTTTACTAGTTGTATTTCATCTATCAGTAATACTAGTTATACTAGTTATCCTATCACGAAAATCCAGTTCAGATAATTTCAGAGAAATCCAAATCAGATGATTTTGTGTTCAATTCCCTATAATCAATTTTCGTTTGTGACGCTGTTGATGAAAAACTTGATGAGGAAAGAAACGAACTAGATCGAAATGGAGACAGAAGAAGAGAAAGGAGATCGAAGAGAGAACATGGCAGAGATTTCTCTAGATCTGGGGGAGAAGAAGAGAGAGAGGAGAGAGAGACCGAAACGCGGGGAATTAGGTTTTTTAGATCTAACAACCATCTTCAGTTTTAATAGTTATCCAGCTTAACGTTCTTCACCTAGAGAAAGAAAGATCTAGGAATCAGGAGCGAGTTCAATGATTTTCAAGGAATGGAATCGCTCTTGCTCGAATCGCGTTTGCCAATTTTAATTTTAGAGATTCTGGGTCGGGTTAGATCCAATAGAGGTGGGTGAGTGGATTATATCCTGGTATAAGCTGTAATTTTCATGAATTGGATAGGATAACTAAGTAATTTACTTAGTTTTCGAATTAAAAATAATTAAAAATAAAATTCAATTATGAACCGGGAGATATGAGATTGTGTTGAGCGATATAGGGAGACAACAGATAATGACTCGATATCAGGCCTGACCCTACCTATGTGATGACGACAGTGCAAAAGCACTGGGGTCCTACATTTTTTTTAACAATTCCTTTATAATTTTAGGGTCTTGAATTTTTGAAATACTCTAAGGGGGTGTTATTCAATCATATATTTAAAATCAATTCTATAGGTTTTATAATCCTTCAGATTTAAAGTTTTGATCTTATTTTATAAAATCCATAGGAGTTGATTCTAAAATCTCTGCAATATAGCTTGGATTCTGTTTTAAATAATTTACTCATGAAACTCCATTGGAATTCATTTCAAATGACTCAATAAACAAAAGATTTTTAAAGTCATTTACTTTTGAATAACACTTGATTTTAAATTTGGATTTGAAATCTTGATTGAATAACACTGGAATTGAAAATCTATTAATGATAGATTACAAATCACATATCGAATAACAGTAAATTTTAAAACCAGATTTGAAATCTTAATTGAATAACACATGATTGTAATTCAATTTCAGTTCATTTTAAATACAATATCCAATAACACCCCCTAAAAAGGTCCTAAATTTTTAAATGTTTTATTTTTATATTTATTTTTATGTTTTTGGCATAAGACTCAATATTTATTTGGACCGGGCCTGGCTGATATGTGTTATTGTAATTTTTTTACAAGGTTTAAACCTTCTCATATGACGACCCCTTGGTCCTAAGATCAAGTCTTCTCCTCGCCTCTTTGAACTTATTGAATGTTTGTTGAAACGTCATTTAATTCATATCAATTTTCTTACACTCATATGACATTCGATTCTAACAAAATCTAACATACATAATAATACTACTAGTATCTAGACTTTTGCCTTGCCTTGCCTTGGTTTTATATAATACGAATTTTGTTGTAATAGGCCATTTGTTTGTTAGTTTGTTTCTCTTTACGTTAAGTTAAAAGACAATTGGTCTCCAGCAGCCCATTCTTTTTGGTTTCTTTCTATAAATGTCGTTTGGGCTTGGATCCTAAAAGTCCACAAGGCTCATTTAAGTGGGTCCCTGCGCTGACCAGTCAAAAGCTTCTACGCCCTCGAAGCCCGCCGCGTCTTCAACGGCACAGGAGACTTCAGACTCCACGCCTTCTAGATGCCTTCGCCTCCACGAAAACGTCACTCATGACGTCACAATGCAACCTCCAGAAAATTGCACGTGCTTGTGCTTGTTTCAGACACGACTTGGAACATTTTGTCTTAACCATTAACGAGCAAAGCAATTTTTTAATTTTTATTTTAGATAGTTTTAGATCTCAAAAGGAAATTAGTGAAACGCATGGCGACGAATCTCAGGGGGGAATTTTCGGTTTCCCTTTTTTGACTTTCTTTTTATTTATTTTATTCTACCCTTCTGAAATCTTCCCCGGCAAGGCAAGAAATCAAAAAACGAGTGTAGACTAGAAAACTTTTAAAACTAATATTTTCTCTTATAATAAGAAAGTTGTCGCCAACTAAACAGCGAACCAAAAAGAGACGGAAGAAAAAGCAAAACCACTCCTAACGTAAAAAAAAACGTTGACGTTTCTTGAAATCTCATCGATGCAGAGCCCGACTCTGGACTTTAATCGATTGGAGGTTTTGTCATTACTGGGTCGTGGTGCTAAAGGAGTTGTGTTCTTGGTGAGAGACAACAACAACGACCAAGATGATAAATTGCTTGCTTTGAAGGTTATACTTAGAGAAGCGATCGAGAAGAAGAAGAAGAAGACAACGGCGAACGATGAGTATAAGCGCGTGAGTTTCGAACAAGAAGTATTAAGCAGATTCGATCATCCTCTGTTTCCGTCTCTTCACGGTGTGTTATCAACAGATAAAGTAATCGGTTATGCGATCGATTATTGTCCCGGAAAAAATCTCCATTCCTTGAGGAATATGCAATCGGAGAGCATGTTTTCCGACGAGATCATCAGGTATGCTTGATCAAATCTCAAATCTCCGGTTAAATTCGAAATTTCTTCTCAAACTCTGTTGCTCATTTCTTTATTTTCCGATTTGTTGTATTGATTGTCAGGTTTTACGCGGCGGAGCTTGTGCTCGCGCTTGATTATTTGCATAATCAAGGGATCGTTTACAGAGATTTGAAGCCGGAAAATGTGATGATACAGGAAAACGGACATTTGATGCTCGTGGATTTCGATCTATCAACGAATCTCGCTCCGAGAACGCCGTCTCCGTCTCCGTCGCTATCGTCGGAGAATAAACCTTCTCCGGCGAGGAGAAAGAAGAAGCGTCTCTTCCGATTCGGCAGCTTCTGCAACTCCGGGATCTCGCCGGAAGAAGAAGAATCGAATTCGATGCGTTCAACGATTTCTACGGCTTCTTCGACATTGGCGGCGTCGGATTCCTCACGAGGAGAGAAGTCAAATTCTTTCGTCGGAACTGAGGAATACGTCGCGCCGGAAGTTATCACCGGAGGAGGTCACGATTTCGCCGTCGATTGGTGGTCGTTAGGTGTGTTTCTATACGAGATGTTGTATGGAACGACGCCGTTTAAGGGATTAAACCGGAAAGAGACATTTTTTCGAATATTAACTAAACCGCCGAATCTAGTCGGTGAAACGACGGCGTTGCGGGATCTGATACGAAGATTGTTGGAGAAAGATCCTAGCCGTAGGATTAACGTTGAGGAAATAAAGGGTCACGATTTCTTCAGAGGGGTAGATTGGGATAACGTGTTGTTGGTTTCTAGACCGCCGTATATTCCGGCGCCGGACGATGGTGGTGATAAGGGTAAAGATGGAAATACGAAAATTGATGTGGAGAATATCGTCCAAGAAATTTTTGCTGCACGAGAAGAACGTGAGAAACAGAGTGGAAATGATAATAATAGTGCTAATTTGAACATGAAAGGTCAAAAAAGTGGGGAATGGGTTAGAGGGTTGAAAACTAATAACCATTTGGATAGTGCTAATAATTTTTTGGTATTTTAATTCAATTTGTTTTTTCATTTTCAAAATGGCTAACCGGCTGTTACAATTCGGCCTTCACAGAAAGTATAACAATTGCCACTAAGAAAAACTGAAGAGAAGGTTTAGGGTATGACCATTATGAAAACATGTTTGATTTCTTGGCAAGTCATTTCGTTGATTATCTTTTTCTACTTCTTCCAATTTTAAATTTTGTAATGGAATTACCTAATGTTGGATATGATTATATTTTGTATTAGTGATTCATGGTTTATTGTGAATCATGTAAGAAAACATTTGATGCTATCCAATTCACTATCTTTTTTTTTTTTTCTTTTCCAATTTACTATCCTACTATCTTGCAACCTTTATCGATGACATGTCTTGATGTTATCAAATAATTTCAGATAGAAATTCAAACTTTCTTAATTAGCCAATTTGGGTGGTGTCTGTTAAAACTATTGCCTTAGAACAGTGAACACTGGTGTGAAGATCTAAAGTTTGAAGTGTCAGGAACCAGATTCATAACATAATAAACAACAATTAGTTTTCATCAGTTAATTTTAGTCCAGTAGCAACGAATAATAAGCGTTCATTGCTAATTATACTCTGTATATTATCTATTTCATTGCAACGATATACCTCGTCGTTACTTTTTGACGGGTTTAGGACGACTTTTTTTGTTTGTTTGTGAATTCATGGGTAATTAGTCGTTATATACGTGACGGATATAGCCGTTGCACATTGCCATGTTGACATGTTCTCTTACAATGTAGTATTATTTCTTATAAGCTATTAAGCTTGAGCAAAATAATTTTTTGAGAAAAAGTTCTGTAGTGATACCTATGAAAATTTGAACTTAGGTAAGATCCTCCACTAACAGAAGAAACTTGAACACCCTAAAATAATTAGAGATTTAGAGACGTCTCATGTTGGTTTCAATGTAAAGACTTTAGGTGTCTTTCAAGATATCATAGAAGAATTTGCATATGATTGATTACATGGAAACTCAACTTTCTAGATGAAAGAATACGAGCTGGAACATGCATTTTCAACAACTAGTTCAAAGGATAAAACTTATGTGTGACAGGGTAGAATCGAATACATGAACACTAAGAGATTATAAGTTAAGATCAAGAAGGCGCACGCGATTTTTTAGAGAAAGATCAAACAAGTAGTCGATGTAGATCAGTGTCGAAACGAAATTTAAGCTGAAGGATCCATCACCATATTTTTTAGAAGAAAAAAAAATACCTGTACAGAATTTCGCAATTGTTTTTTTTTTTTGCTTTTGTAAAAAATACTCTAGAACTCAAATATACTTATTTTGTAGTGTAAAGTGTAAACCAAGACCCAGTTTTTGTTTAAAAAAATAAATAGAAAAGGGGCAAAATATTGATTTTGCAGTGTAAACTTTGGTCCAACAATATTCTTTTTTCTTTTCTAGATTTTTTTTTTTTTTTTAATTTGCCCTAGGATTAATATAGTTGGGTTGGGGCTGCAAAAAAACTTTCATAAATTGTTTATTCTGATTTGTGTGGATCACACCAAATGTGTCCCAAATTTGTTAAACTGTCATTACTTTACTTCATTTGTGAATGATTATTCTATAGAATTGTGTGTACTTTTTAAAAACAAGAGATGAGATATTTTTAAAGTTTGTGGACTGCAAAGTCTTAGGACGAAATTGATAGTTCAAAGGATGATTATTATATGAATTATGAATCACATTTTTCTTTAAAAAATCTTGTTTGTTGAAAGTGCTTTGAGCAGAAGCTGCTATAACTGATGTTGTCATCAATATAACATCCCCAACTCCTATTTGTTGTGAATTACATGAACACGTTTAGACAGATATGACACCCGCGTTGTAGTGATATCGGGGTGGTGTTCTTTTCATGACATGCCTCGTTGGGACTTCCATTAAAACCAAATATCTTCAATTGCGTGAACTTAATTAATAAAGTACAATATAAATTTTCGGGTAGCACCCACCGTATTTCTTATCTTTTAAGTCAGATATTTTGATTTTTCA
Organism: Noccaea bulbosa; assembly: GCA_900406535.1. Classification (NCBI taxonomy): domain Eukaryota; kingdom Viridiplantae; phylum Streptophyta; class Magnoliopsida; order Brassicales; family Brassicaceae; genus Noccaea; species Noccaea bulbosa. The sequence continues at coordinate 22,387 of OVBJ01001353.1, forward strand.
CTCAAGTTATCTTTTAAATTTTATTTTACGTGATAATTTGTTTCTCCTAACATAAAGAGAGTTTATTTGTCTCGGATGACACCGTGTTTGCCTTGCCGGAAAGAAATATTTTGGGAGACGATCGACAACAACCGAAAGTTATTTAAATGAAGATGATGAATAAACTTTAAGAGGACGTGAGTGTGGTAGGGGAAAAAGCAAGGGGAAGGGTGAAACTCCCAATCTGAGTTCGATCCTCTCTGGAAACAAAAATCACATTTATGTAGGAAGTCTGTCAATTGGGCCTAGGTCCAATTGGTTTACCTGGTAATTAGAAATACAGGCGGCTTAATTACCCCCATGGCATTAGTCGGAAGGCACTCCAAACTCGGGATAGACGATGTGGTAGCCCAAATTTGGATCTCATGGATCTCATGGCATGTGTCCGTTGAACCGTTGAACCGTTGAACCAAGGGATGAGTCCACTTTGTAGCACTTCGGTATGTTCCTACCGGGGCTGACCGGAAACCGATAGGATCTATCAAAAAAAAAAAAAAAAAACTTTAAGAGGACGAATACTTTTTCCTATCATCTTCTTTATCTCCGTTTGCAAAATAAAATGCGACACATAGCAGAATGCGAAGTGAACTATCTTTGCCAGCCTATTATATTGAAGAACAAACCCAATTATATGGTCAAAATTATAATCTGAGCGTCCAAGACCTTCCAAAATATCACCCAGCTCAGCTGTCGTAAGTTTTTCTATGTAGCGTACGCTTTTTCAGGATATTTGTCGTCCATTATACAACCCAACAACGATTCTTTCTTTTTATCGCACCACAAATCTAAAAAATTTAGTAGTAAAAGAAAAAAAAAATTGTGTATATGTTTTCCCTTTCCTTGCAAGTCTAAAAAATCCTTAAGTCTTTTTATTTTTGCATATTTTGGTTCTGAATATAAGAAGGGAAAATGTAGATACATGAACCTTGACACTACCGATATCCGATATATCACTAAAAAAGTTAACGTATAATTTGTTTCTACAGATTTCAAAAATTCTCTATATAGTTGTTAATATTCTATAATTTTAGTTGAAAAATTCACTCAGCACCATCACTTTCATGCCATATTAGATAATAATTTTCAGTACAAGAATATTAAATAACAAATAATTTCACTTTGTTTCCATGTTCTTGTATTTCCTTGCTGTCTTCCAGTAAACAAATAATCTAACTAGTAAGAAAATGTACAGAAATAACATATAATGAAAAGAAAAATGAAAAATGAAAAACAAAATGAAATTATTTCTGATGGACAATAGTGAATGATTAACAACTAACTATTACGAGAAACTATGGTCTAGATACATATTCTTATTTAATTTAGAAATTCATTATGTGAAAGTTAAATAAATAACAAAACCATTGTGTATCGTGAGAATTTATCTAATTCCTAGTAATGGAAATAAAGTGAAATTAATTGCAAATGTCGAAAACAAAATCAAACCAGAGGACACCTGTAAAGAGGTAATAAATAGCAATTGCTTTCCGTTTCTGCTCTCAACTACTGTATTTTTTTTTACATCTTTCACGCAATTTGTTCTTAGTTTCTATATAAACTCACACCAAAAAAGACCCACCATCAGCAATATCAAGGTTATAATACATCTATAAACCACAAAAACATATATTTTCATTCATCGTTAATCTCAAAAGGATCGTATAGAGATGCAGAATGAGATGCAAGAGAAGTTTGAAGATTGGAGAGGTAAAGAGACAATCACGGGCAAACATGGTGGGATCAAAGCTGCTTCTGTTGCTTGTGGTAAATTTCTAAAACCCATAAAACAAAAAAAAACTTTAAGTATCAATAAGCTTTAAATAGCACTCATAATGATTGGTTATGTATAGTTGTGGAGCTGATGGAGAATATGGTCTTCTTAGCATATTCAACCAACTTTTATGCATACTTTACTCAATCAATGCATTACTCCACAACCAAAGCGGCAAACATGGTGACCAATTTCATAGGAACATCGTTTTTGCTCACTATCTTTGGTGGTTTTGTCGCCGACTCTTTCCTCACTCGCTTCACCGCTTTCATCCTGTTTTGTTTCATTGAACTCCTGGTAATTACAAAACTCCATAAATATTTTGTTTCACAATAAATAGATTCATCACACACACAAAATTTTACTCCTTTTTTTTATTTATTTATAGGGTTTGATCTTTTTTTTTTTGTGGGTACTAATAGGGTTTGATCTTGTTGACACTCCAAGCCCATGACCCTGAGCTACGACCTCATGGAGATAAAACTCCTTCGACTCTTCAATCAGTGGTTCTATTCACCGGAATCTATGCGGTGGCTACTGGTGTTGGAGGTGTCAAGGCCTCGTTGCCTGCTCACGGAGGCGACCAGCTCGATAGTTCAAAACAGAGTCTGGTCTCAGCATTTTTCAACTGGTATTATTTTTGTATCTGCTTGGGAGGTTTCTTGGCCGTAACCATGATGGTTTGGATCGAAGAGAACAAAGGATGGAGCCTGAGCTTCGTTATCTCCACCGCGGTTTTAGCCTCTGCGCTCTTTGTTTTCGTTTCGGGATTCCCGATGTATCGGTTCAAGCGTCCAACAGGAAGCCCTTTGACCAGGATTGTGAACGTGTTTGTTTCTGCCGCAAGAAACCGAAATAGGTTTGTAACGGATGAAGAAGAGATGACGCAGAGTCAAACCTCTACCGACAAAAGCATTCATCACAACAAGTTCAAGTAATTATTCTAAACACATATTTTGCTTGTGATTTTATTCGCACTGACTAAAACCAACATAAAGTAAGCGTTACCAACCTCCTAATAGGCTAATACTAAATCCTAACGTAAGTGAATCATATCTTCTGTTTCTTTTTTGCCAAATGGCACAATCGTTTGGGACCCAAAACCTAGAATATTAAATATAGTTTCTTTAAAAATTATAATTACCGTAAATTTTCAATGTTTTCAGTATATAATTTTTTATATATAAATTATGGTTTTTTTTTCATATGTGGAATTCAATATGTCGTTTGTTGATCAATTGAAATCGATATAGATAAAAAATGAGATTAGACTAACTAAATTTGATAGAGTTGTTTATTTATTTATAAAGGAACTAAATTTGATAGACTTATAAATAGTAGAAATTAGAGCCTCAAGACCGGAACTGGTATTTATTTTTCAGGTTTTTGAATAAAGCAAAGCTCGACAACAAGATCTCAGCGACACAAGTTGAAGAAACAAGAACGTTTCTAGCTCTCCAACCAATCTTCGTGAGCACAATTGTAATGAACTGCTGTTTGGCGCAACTAGCAACCTTCTCTGTACAACAAGGCTCGCTGATGAACAGAAAACTCACGCCTTCCTTAAACTTACCAGTGCCTTCTCTCAACGCCATTGCTCTTATCATTATGCTCTCTTCTATAGCTTTCTACGAACTCATCGGTAAGAAGATCTCATCAAGCAACAACAACGAACGTTCACGGAGCTTCAATTTGAAACGCATAGGAGCTGGTTTAGCTCTCACATCTGTCTCAATGGCGATTGCAGCCATGGTTGAGGTCAAGAGAAAACATGAAGCGGTTCACAACAACGTCAAAATCTCTGTGTTCTGGTTAGAGTTTCAGTATGTTTTGTTGAGTTTCTCGGATTTGTTGACTCTTGGAGGAATGTTAGAGTTCTTCTATAGAGAATCTCCGCCGAGTATGAGGAGCATCAGCACGGCGCTGGGATGGTGCTCCACCGCATTAGGTTTCTTCCTCAGCACGGTTCTTGTGGACGTTATTAAGACGACAACGGGATGGCTCAGCGGGAAAGATCTTAATGAGTCCAAGCTTGAACTGTTTTATGTGGTCTTATGTGTCCTTAACACTCTTAATCTTTTCAATTATATCTTCTGGGCGAAAAGATATTAAGCAAAAGAACAAAGTGTGTTGCTTTTCTTAAATTGTGATTGTATCAAAGGTGGCATAATCTTTTAGTGATTATGCTATGCATAAATTATGTGTGTGTGTGTGTGTGTGTGTGTGTGAGACTGTGTCAAGGCCTCGTTGCCTCCGTGACCAGGTCGAAATTCAAAACAGAGTCTGATCTCAGCATTTTTCAACTGGTATTACTTTTGTATCTGCCTTGGAGGTCTATTGGCAGTGACCATGATGGTTTGGATCGAAGAGAACAAAGGATGGAGCTTGAGCTTCGTTATCTCCACCGCGGTTTTAGCCTCTGCGCTCTTTGTATCGGTTCAAGCGTCCAACAGGGAGCCCTTTGACCAGGATTGTGAACGTGTTTGTTTCTGCCGCAAGAAACCGAAATAGGTTTGTAACGGATGAAGAAGAGGTGACGCAGAGTTATGCAGAGTCATAACTCTATCGGCAATTAGTAAGGTACCAAATATAGAAGAAAAAAAAAATGTTTCTAGCTAACAATAATCAAACAAAAACCTTGGCCTAGAAGAGAGAGGGGCTTGGAAGTGAGAATTTATGGAGGGAAAGGAACCTCATGAACCATTACCATCTCTGTTCCTACTGGTTAATAAATTCATCAAATGCAATGATCAAACATATAACGTTTTACAAATCATAAGTGGATATAAAAGCATTATATTCAGTTTAAAATTAGCATTATAACTACGTCACCAAGAAGCCACGTAGTTAGTTTAAACAGCCAGTCCACAACCCGTAGTTCTACCTACCAATGGAAATATGAAGTAGGTAAGATAAGAGAGATAACAAGAATGAAACTAGTAATAAGATGTCATGCAATCGATGTATGCATAGATAAAAATTATCATCCAATTTTTTTTATTAAAGATACAATCACGAGCAAACATGGCCTCACTCGCTTCACCGCTTTCATCCTGTTTTGTTTCATTGAACTCCTTACAACCTTCTCTGTACATAAAAAACAGTTCACAAGAACAGTTCGAGCTTGGACTCATTAAGATCTTTCCCGCTGAGCCATCCCGTTNTGTCGTCTTAATAACGTCCACAAGAACCGTGCTGAGGAAGAAACCTAATGCACCATCCCAGCGCCGTGCTGATGTTCCTCATACCCGGCGAAGATTCTCTATAGAAGAATTCGAGCATTCCTCCAAGAGTCTACAAATCCGAGAAACTCAACAAAACATACTGAAACTTTAACCAGAACACAGAGATCTTGAAGTTGTTTTGAACCGCTTCATGTTTTCTCTTGACCTCAACCATGGCTGCCATCGCCATTGAGACAGAGGTGCGAGCTAAAACATACTGAGTTACGACCTCATGGAGATGACACTCCTTCAGTCCTTCGAGTCTTAAAGCAGCGGTTCTGTTCACCGGAATCTACGCGGTGGCTACTGGTGTTGGTCAAGGCCTCGTTGCCTGCTCACGGAGGCGACCAGCTCGATAGTTCAAAACAGAGTCTGATCTCAGCATTTTTCAACTGGTATTACGTTTGTATCTGTTTCAGCATTATTCTAATACTCATACTCGTCATATTAGTTTAAGGGAATGCTTTCTCTGTTTCTTTTTGGCCAAATGGCACAATCGTTTGGGACCTAAAATCTATAAATATTTATTATTTAATACAGTTTCTTTCAAAATTATAACGTTCGTAAATTTTCTTTGGTCAAAAAAAAAAAAAAAAACGTTCGTAAATTTTCATTGTAGATTTGAATAAATATTTTTTTTATATATTCATTTTGTTTTCATGTGTACTACATATTTTTTATTTATATAAATTTAAAATTTCAGTTTTTGTTTTCAATTGAAATCGATATAGACTAACTAAATTTGATAGAGTTTTTTCCCTTCTTATTATGAATGAACTAAATTTGATATACTTATATATAGTAGAAATTGGTATAATAACAGAAATTGGTATTTACTTTTCAGGTTTTTGAACAAAGCAAAGCTCGACAACAAGATCTGATCAGCGACACAAGTTGAAGAAACAAGAACATGTCTAGCTCTCCAACTAATCTCTGTGAGCACAATTGTAATGAACTGCTGTTTGGCGCAACTAGCAACCTTCTCTATACAACAAGGCTCGCTCATGAACAGAAAACTCACGCCTTCCTTAAACTTACCAGTGCCTTCTCTCAACGCCATTGCTCTCATCATAATGCTCTCTTTAATAGTTTTCTACGAACTCATCGGTAAAAAGATATCATCAAGCAACATCAACGAACGTTCACAGAGCTTCAATTTAAAACGCATAGGCTGGTTTAGCTCGCACATCTGTCTCAATGGCGATTGCAGCCATGGTTGAGGTCAAGAGAAAACANTTGTTGACTCTTGGAGGAATGTTAGAGTTCTTCTATAGAGAATCTCCGCCGCGTATGAGGAGCATCAGCACGGCACTGGGATGGTGCTCCACCGCATTAGGTTTCTTCCTCAGTACGGTTCTTGTGGACGTTATTAAGACGACAACGGGATGGCTCAGCGGGAAAGATCTTAATGAGTCCAAGCTCGAACTGTTTTATGTGGTCTNTTATGTGGTCTTATGTGTCCTTAACACTCTTAATATTTTCAATTACGTATATCTTCTGTGCCGGTCCAACGATTTTGAATGCCCTAATCTTATTATAGGTATGCCTTTTCAAATATATATATATTTTTTTCTAAAATTACAAAATAGTAAAAACAACTAAAAAATCTTACAACTCTTTAAATTAAACCAGTTGATTCTCTGAAATTTTTGATAAACAATATATAGTTTGTGTTTTGATAATAATACTCCATCTTTTTCAGAAAAAAAAAATCAAGTTTCAGGAAAAAAAATCAAGCTTCTTAACTTTTCTTGCTATAGTTTTCTCACTTGATGTTAGTTTTGTTATTTTTTAAAAACTATTACTAATAAAATTTATTTTTATTTGACAATACACTTAGTTAATCTTTTTGTTAACAAATAAATTTTGCATATGAATAAAAAACTCTCTTAGAAAATTTTAATAAAAATATGCCTTTTTTAGTTGGATGTCCTACTCGGTTGCTTCCCTCGCTTGTTCTCTGGACCGGGTCTGAAATTTGGGCGAAAATATATTAGAGAAATTGCAAAATTCGGGTGTAAATAATGTCATAATTAACTGAC